>JAJIYU010000515.1:0-51536 GCA_030144865.1 Tinospora cordifolia
TGCTTCTTCAACACGAGTCCAAAAATGATCTTGTGATTGGTATCTTCCAATAATAGGATCTTGCGAAATTTGCAGATATACTTCACAAAGAAGAATATCTTCATTTGCACTGTATGAAGTACCTCTAAGAGACATTTTTGGTCGAAGAAAATTGAGTCAAAGAAATAAAACCAAAGATGTGCTCGAATGCAATAAAATGAACTCGAGTTTGATGTGAAAAAATGGTAAGTGACCTTTGGTGTTTATAGGCCACAAGAATGAGAATGAGGTTGAAAATACAAATCAAAATCTCATTAGTCTCGTCGTGTACATGAAAATCAGAATCAGAATCACAATCCTGTCATACGGGTCTCATCATGCATAGAATCAGAATCAGAATCCTATCATACATGTCCTTTCATGCACATCAAAGTCAGAATCAGAATCAGAATCAGAATCCTGTCATACGGGTCTCATCATGCACAGAATCAGAATCAGAATCCTGTCGTATGGGTCCTTTCATGCACATCAAAGATAGAATCAGAATCAGAATCTTGTCATACGGGTCTCATCATGCACATCAAAGTCAGAATCCTGTCATACGGGTCTCATCATGCACAGAATCAAAATCAGAATCCTATCATACGGGTCTCATCATGCACAGAATCAGAATCCGAATCCTGTCATACAGGTCACATCATGCACATCAATCCTTCAATCCTCCATTCTATAAATACCAATCAAATTGCCTTACTTGACCATTAGCTAGCCTTCAATCCTTCGACCAAAATTTTGGTCTGTTTGAACTAGTTTTCGAGTTGCTTGTTTTTTTTATCATCTTTATCTCAATATGAATTTCATTGGTGGAGGATCATCTTCGTCTTCTGAAGATGATATGTCAATGTTGGATAACATTGAAGCTATGAATAAAGCATTTGATGCAGAACAAGTAGCAATAGGTCGTGCAATTTGGAAGAACAATGCGTTTGTATCACAAATGCTCAAGCAACATCCCAAGCGTGCTAAACATTGTGGCTCTGTTCCAAGTCATATAGTCATTAATCGAGATAGAGAAACCGCTGATTGTAACCTTTTCAATGACTATTTTGCTGAGAATGCACGCTACAATGAAACCATGTTTCGTCAAAGATTTCGGATGTTGCGAAATTTATTCATCTACATTTTACATGCAGTTAAAAATCATGACAGTTACTTCCAACAACGAAGTGACGGACTTGGGAGGCTCGGGTTGTCACCATTGCAAAAAGTAACTGCTGCATTTCGCATGTTGGCTTATGGTCTTCCAGCCGATGCTACTGATGAGTACATTAAAATAGGCGAGTCAACAACGATTGAAAGCATGAAAAGGTTTTGTCGTGCAATGGTGGAGATATTTGCAGAGCGTTATCTTCGTTCACCAACTACAAGTGATGTAGAAAAATAGCTTTATATTGGTGAAAAGCGTGGTTTCCCAGGGATGCTTGGCAGTTTAGATTGTATGCATTGGAAATGGAAAAATTGTCCAACAGCATGGGCTGGACAATATGCAGGTCGAAGTGGCTCGCCAACCATTATTCTTGAAGTTGTTGCAGACCATGATCTTTGGATATGGCATGCACATTTTGGTATGCCGGGAACAAACAATGACATTAACGTGTTGGAGTCATCACATCTTTTTCCTAATTTAACCCAAGGTATTACTCCTCCGACTCATTATGTTATTCAAGGAAAAGAGTATAACATGGGTTATTATTTAGCTGATAATATATACCCAAAGTGGTCTACGATTGTTCAATCTATTCACCAACCACAAGGATGAAAAAAATAATATTTTGCCAAGAGACAGGAGGCGTGTAGGAAAGATGTTGAACGTGCTTTTGGTGTTCTACAATCACGATTTGCTATTGTAGCCGGACCAACACGTTATTGGAAAAAAGATGTACTACATGACATCATGACTGCTTGCATTATTATGCACAATATGATTATAGATGATGAAAGTGATCTTGATATATCAATTCCAGTTAATGAAGATGCAAGGGAACCGCCAAGTATAAATGTTGAAATGGCTGAAAATGAAGATATTCATTTTGCACAATTTTCGGCTCGACATCAACAGATTAGGGATACGAATTCTCATTTTGAACTTCGAAATGCATTAATTGATCATTTGTGGAAAAAATATAGTAATTCAGATGATTAGATGTATTTATTTAACAATTAATGTAATATTTTCAATAATTAATTTTATGAGGTTAATTTTAATGTTATATTTTGTACCATTTTAATTATAATTAATGTTTTATATTTTTTGATAATTAAATGTATATTAATAATTTTTATTTATAAAAAATTATTTATTATTTATTTACTTATAGATATAAAATAATAATAAAATATATAAGTAGAAATATTAATTTTAAAGAAAATAATATAAATGATTATAAAATAAGATTAAAAAGAATATTATTAGAATATGCTTTTTTAAAGAGATGAATAGTATAAATATAAAGGGATGGGTTGGAGATGAATTAAAATTTGGAGGGAAGTGGGGCCCAATTTGGAGTGACTCCTCCAAATTTGGAGGTATGGGTTGGAGTTACCCTAATGGCAAAGAGGATGAAGATGGAAATGAAAAAAAAATGGAAGAAAAAAAAAACTCAAACCCATCATCATTAATAACAACTAGAGAAGAAAAGAAGAAGAAACCCATATGCACCCTCAAAGAAAAATCACTATTTCCGATGACCACCATCACCTAGTTTCATCTTCATTCACTTCATCAACACTACTCAAAAAAGAAACAATCCCAAGCACACCCCTCCTCTCTTCTTTCTTTTGAAAGAACAACACTTTCTCTCTTCTTCTTCTTCATCTTCTTCTGCTCTCTCTGTCCTCTCTTTTCTAGAGACTAAAAGGGTGGTATTGAAGTCGAGCTGCTTAGGTCAAAATTGATGTTTGCCCAAAGAGGAAAACAACTAGTCTGCTTCTCCTCCAAAACCGTTTTGTTTTCCTTGGATGCATCTTACTTTTTTGCTTTTGGCTTGATGAAACCTTGTTTTTCTTATCGTGAACAAGTGCAGTTAGTAATAGTAACAGCAGCACAACTACTTAAAGAAGGAAAATGGGTAGGTAAGGAACTCAAAACATAGAATGATTGGAGGATGGTGATGAACAAGAAAATCCGTGACAACATTTTCTATCTTTTTTTTTTCTTTGAGACTTTGTTGTTGTACAAAACAAAGAGTGAAGAAGAAGAAGAAGAAGAGGTCTGGGCATGCCGTGACCTTTCTTCCTCTATCATCTGTCGTACCCTTAAAAACTCAGAGAAAGAAAATGAGAGCTTAGATTTGTGCAACCAACCTCCCCAACCCATCTAAAGTTCTTGATAGACTTTTCCTGTTTTTCCCTGTTTTATTAGCAACTTTTTTGACTAGTAAGACGTCTTTCTTGACAATTCATAAAGGTGTGTAAGTGGAATGCCTTGAGGCATTTGTACGCATAGTTTTTCAAGATTTTCTTTATTATAATGGGGAAGTTAAAGCCTTTGCTTTCAGAGGATAATAGCTCGACCCGTCATTCTCTTAAATGATTTCAAGTATTATAAATATTGACATAATTATTTTAAAGCTTTTAAATTTATTACGATCTACTTTCGAACTGTTAGTAAAAGTGTAAAACATAATAAGAAGCATAAAAATATACTACTTTTGCAATGTGTTTGCTGAATTACTAGTCAAATGTTTTACTAGTCAAATGTTTTACTAGTGAAGAACTTGAAATTTAGGAGCTTGGATGTACAATGCATGCTTTTTTAGATATAAATGATGAGAATGAAGTAACCTATTTTTTGCTTGTTTCATGTTTCTTTTAAAAAATTATTTTTGCTTGTTTCATATGTTTCTTCACATATTCATTTTTGTATATTCCTAACTTTGTTGTATTTTTTGCTTGACCTTTAATGTATTTTTTTTTTAAATTTTGAGATGTCCCTTGAACCACCTTGAGTCTTGCACCTTGTTGCAAAAAGAGAAACCATCTCAATATGAGAAAACATTTGATAACTTAAAGGTTAGAGATCGTGTAGCCTTAAGATGAGCTACCTAGTTTTATTTTTATTGAAAAAAGATGCACGTGTGCGTGTGCATGAAACATTCAAACCTCATGGAAATACAAGAGCAATAGGAAGACAAAGAAATGAATAACTTTAATAATGCAGTTCAATGCTACACAACTTCAATAGTAACAATAAAAGACGTAATGAAGGAAGTTAAGAAAAAGAAAAACTTGATCCCATAATCCATACTCTTCAAGGTGAAATAAATAACCTAAAATTTCAAACATGTTGAAAACAAAGAGTGCTTTTCTTATAATCTATAGATATAGCCGAGAAAATAGAAGAATTTATAAAAGAAATAGAATCTTTCGAGCAAGCTATAGATTTGAGAGATTTTTTCGAAATCACAAAATATTTCAATCAAAAATTGGTTTGTTAAGGCTTACCTAAAGGTTAAAACCTTTAATAAAGAAATCATAGTCCAAATTGACTTTGGAGTAGATTTAAATTGCATTAGAGAAAGTCTAATATACGCTCTAAATATTATGAAAAAACTATAAAATTATTTTCAACGCAGAAGGCCATAAATTTTAAAATACAAGATATTCATATATGCAAGCAAAAGCAATGTCTATGCACTTAAACCATAATTTTTAAGAAGCTCTGACATGACCTCATTTTAGATACCCCATTCATTAATATATTGCAACCTTTCTCAATAACCCATGAAGAAATCATAAGCACAATAATAAGTTCAACAAAATTTTTCTTTGAATTCACTTTAAAACAAAAAATAAATTATTTGAATCAATTCCTAGACCAACTAAAAACATCCTAAATTAACTTCTTAAAAAAGAAATTCATAACATTAGAGTTGAAAGTTGATTAAAAAAAATCTAGAAACCCAATTAAAAATAAAATATTTTATAGAAAAATTAACCAAAAAATTTTGTTCAGATATCTTGTTAGCATTCTAGCATTGGAAAACCCATCAAGTTACCCTAACTTATATACTTGATCCAGCAATAATGAATTAGAGGTTTCTTGACATATGTCAATAGTAAATGATTTGCTTGAAAAACTCTTAATCACTTTCTCAAAGTCTTCATGGAGTTGCTAGACACTCTATATTGAAAGAATCATGGATCTTGAAAGGGTAAATAAAGTTTTACAAATAAGTCATTAAATAATGTTTTACAAACTGCTAGATACTTGATTCAAAATAAATAAGATTTCATGATGACATTATCTCAAATTGTATTCTTCTCCAAGTTTTACTTGAAATAGGATTTTGGTAAATTTGAATTCTTCTTAAAGATTGCTATAAAATCATGTTTAATATCTTTTTTGGATAATACCAATGGAATGTTTTACCCTTTTTTTTTTTGTAAAGATGCCCCTTCGAAATTTCAAAAAGTGATGAACAATATTTTTGTTTGTGTAATTAATTTCATGTTTAATACCTTGGCGGTATGTTTACTGGGCAAAATGTTCCATAGGGGTGGACGTTAGACTTCTTTAACGTTAGGACATCACTTAAATTATCTTTCCATTGGGTCATGTATCTTTCCTCTTTCCAAAAGTTGGAAAGTATAACTATCGACATCAAACCTAAATCATTCTTTCTATAATGGAAGAACTTATTACATCTAACCTTTTGGACAGCTCCTATTTCTTGGCCTCGTCTTCATCCCTAAAATTTTGGTTCCAAATTTCTAGCTCATGCTTTAGCTGCTTGAGTTTTTGAATGAAAACATAGGCAGGCCATTCTCTACAATTTGAAGCTTTCCACCAATCTACAATTTTCGTTTTAAAATTTGGTCAAGAGATCTAGGTGTGTTCAAACTTGAAGGGGGGTAGGTCCTTAGGGGAGAATTTAGGTGTTAAGCATTACGAACCCATAATTTGAAATGAGGTGCTGACTAGTTGATTGCTTAGCACTAAGAAATAGCTCTTCCCAATGAATATTTATTAGAAACCTAACCTTGACATGGCCAACTAATCTCTATTGTAAGCCCACGTGAACCTCAAGTTAGATATGTTACAACTCGTTGATAAGGCTATCAAATTGTCTCATTGAACTAGTGTGCAGTGAACAATGCTATTTCTTCCCTATATTTTTTACTACATTGAAGTCATCTTTGATGTACCAAAAACATTGAAAGGGCAGAAATTTCACCCCAAAAGCTAGTTCTCTTGGGACATTTATATAATTGAGACATGAAACATGTTGTAATCGCTTTATGAATTAATTAGATCAATTGAATTAGGCCTTTGTGAAGGACCCCTATTTTTAAATGTTTTCCCAACTTTACCATAAGTATTATAGGAGCAAATTCCCATGAAGTTTCCACCCTCTTACTATTTGCACCCAAGGGTTTCAATATGAAGTCAAGTCCCAATTTACTTACTACCTTTTAGATATATTATAAACTTATGAACACAGTCTTCCCTATAGTAGCCTTTACTAAAGTAGATAATAATATTTCTATAGCCTTTATCACTAACATTAAAATGAAATATGTCAATAAAAAAAAACTTTCTTGGAGCGACATTAATGTTTCTCGTAAATGAATAATAAAAAACTTAGAGATGCAACCTCAAATGAAAAGAACCTCAACGATAGATATTATGGAAACTAAACTAGACGGAAGCATTAAAATCATTTCTAGTTTCCCTCATAAAACAAATGAAGTAATTGAGATGATACCATCTCTCTAAGGTCATAACAACCCTCTTTTAAATTACCAAAACATGTAGCTATCTTTTTTTAGAAGACATTGTCTCTATAGGAGATTTTGAAGAACTAAGAAGAGAATTTAATGCTCATCCTTTTAAGGAAGTCTTTTTCAAAAACATTCCTACTTTAAGACAACAAAAACTTCCTAAGGCTCATAAAGAATATATTCAAAAGCATAAGAAAATATTTACTCTTTAAGTTTGCTCAAGAATATTACCCTCAAGTTATTCAAGAAGTTACTATTAATTGGCGAATCCACACATGGTAAATAGATAGACCAAGAGTTTCCTCCTTTTACGACTATAACTTACAAATGAATGTAAAACTACTCCTTTAAAAGCTCAATATAAAAAAGAAAAGGAAAAAGCTAATACTAAATTAATAAATCATTTGATTGAACAAAACAACCACATAGGTTTGTGCCTCTTAGTTCTAACTAAGTTATTAACAAAGTCAAAATCAGGTATCATCAATGAGCCATCGACATCTAGACCTGTTAAAGTAGAAAACAAACATACCAATAAAAAATTTTCATAGATTTTAAGATTTAAAACTGATAGAAAATTTGTTGATGAAGTCCTAAATAAATTAAACGTATTAGAAATTTCAAAACCAAGCCCCTTAAGAAATGGAAACAAATTCAGGTAATAGGAGCTTCTATGAAATTTGAACCTAGAGATAATAAAGAAACAAATAGTTGAATTTCTTATATGACACCCACAAAGACCGAATTTTCGAAATCAAGCGACTATGAAGAAGTTGAAGAAATTAAAATAAGAATTTTTTCAAAAGCCCAAAAAATTCCTAATAATCTATATTGTTGTAAGAACTTTATTGTATAAGTGCTATAAACTATTCCATTTTTATAAATGGAGGGTTGAGAGGTAAGATCAAAGTAGTGTGAGGGCTGAGACAAGGAGATCCTATGTCTCCTTTCCTATTCTCATTGGTGGTAGATGTTTTGGGGAGAATGTTGGATAAAGGGAGGGAAGTTGATAAGTTGAGGGCATTTGTGATTGGAAAGGAGAAGGTAGAAATAACCCACCTTCAATTTGCGGATGGTACCATCCTTTTTTTGGATGGAGACGAGGATAATGTAGATCGTGCTTCTAGAATTGTGCAATGTTTTTGTTGGGTGTCCAAGTTTGGAAAGACTTCACTATCCTTTATAAGAGGATTAGGGCATTGCATTTTATTATTAAATAAATGTATGTATTAAGGTGATTCCAATGTTTTTTTTTAAATTGTGGGAGAAAAAACTAGGACATTATCAATGTAAACACGGATAATTTCTACATATTTTTTTAAAAAATTATCATTCATCAGTTTTTTGAAATTTGGATGATGCATTTTTTAAACCTAATTGCATGACGTTTCACTGATATTGGCCAACTGGAGTGTTGAAAGTGATTTTTTTTTTGGAAAAAGAAACATAATTTACTGATAACTAAAATGGAGACTAGGAGTCTCCTTACACATGATCAAGAAACATATCAATTACATCAAAATCTAAAAAACAAGCCAAGAATTACAAAGCTAGGAGAATAAGATGCTAATTTTTAACCCAATCTCTACAGCTATAACCCTTTTCCATTTTTGTTGATGAGACTTATATTTCAAAAAGCTCTTTTATTAATGGAATAGTTGTTTTTTATTCTAAAAGGCTCTTTTGCTTTTCAAAAGTTAATTGCTTGCTCCTTCATTGTCTTGAAATGATTTTCATAATATTGCAAATATTAACATAATCATTTTAAAGCTTTTGAAAATAAATACAACCTACTTCCTTATTGTTATTTAAAGTGTAAAGCATAATAAGAAGCATAAAAATAAAATTAGACCATGTAAACAAAATAAGAAGCATAAAATTACTACAACCTACTTCCAATCTCTTATTTATAGTGTGGTAAGATATTGACCCATCCATCTCCAAATAGAAATCTATCTAGTCTACAAGACATTAGGTCCCATCTACAATTAAACCATGTGAACAAACCGCTTGTAATAGGAGGGTCGTGGGGACCCATCTCTCTCATCAAATAATCAAATTCCCGCATACCACTTGATTCCCTCCCACTATTTTTTCTGAAGCATACCAAACAACATTAAAATCTTCCCCCCCTGCCCAACACACACACCACTTGTTGCCGCATAACATGCTTAAAGTCGCTACCTTCTCTACGACTAGGCCCTTAAAGGTCCCTACCTTCTCTACGACTAGGCCCTTAAACATCGGACAACCACCACTCCTCCCCATTCATATGTCTTGCTTTAATTGTCACCGAGAAATTTCCAATGAGTTATTCTACCACTGAACAACTTCAAGTCTGCCAAGCCACTAGCAATCCTCTTGTGGACCCCATTGCCGAAAGATACACCCAATCCTAATGAACCTTGACTGCTACAATGCTCCTATTAGCTCCCGCCCAATCTTACTTTTGTTTTCACTTTTTGAAGAATGACAATATCTGGATTTGTTTTCCCAATATTCCTTTTAATAGTTCTCCTCTAATCTCTTGACCTGCACTCCCTAATATTCTAGGAAAGAAGCTTCATTATACTTGTAGAGTCCCCTTTTATACCCCATCCTCTACACCCTCATGGATTGCTCCATCATCGTTCCCTCTGTGCCCTATCCTTCTCCAAGTTTATCAGTACATGTTTATTCTTTGTAGAAAGGCTTCCACTTCCTCTTTGCTAGGAGCCTTAATTTGCTTGTTGAATACTACCACATTTTGACTTTTGGAACTCTCACCATCCCCTACTACATTCTCCTTATTTCTTTTCCAAACCGTGTTCACTGAATTACGTACACCAAAAGGGGAAATATTGGGAGGGGAAGCCGACCTTGGTGACATTTTGTATTCTTCTACAATTTTTTCCATCACACCTTGCATTTGCTCCTCCTGTTAGGCTCTTTGATCCTCCATATTTTCCTGTTCTCATTCAGTTAACTCCTGGAAATCTGATGTGTTATTACAATAACTCAATGTCTCTACTTGTCCTACTTCCAACAATTCAACTTCCTTTGAAGCTCCTCCATCGTCATTCCCACTATTTTCTAGAATACTCACCCTTTGTTACTAGCTTGTGTACTCAATGCTCTTGTGTCTTCATTATGCTTCATTCCGTGCAATATGACTTTTTTCCTTGGATTTCTATGATAAAACTGTAGTGGCTTTTCATAGTGTGCCTTAGCTTCCATTTGCAAATGCTTTTGTTTCCCCTCTTTGACTTTAGTTAGAGTCACTTGATGGGGCCTGCCCTATTTAGAAATTGTGGGTTGTACTTGCCTTTGCTCTTGGACCATCCTAAACCTCGCAAAGAGGGGTAGGATGGTCCTATTCCACCACAATATGCAGACCCCTTTGATTTTTTTTCTTCTCTCTTGGACCCCCCTTTTTCTTCCCATGGGCCCGTACAACCCTCTTTTGTCCCTCTTTGTAACCCAAGCCCATCAGAGTCACTTCTCCCCTTACTTTTGAATAAGGAAAAGGACCAAAAGAGGCATGGTATTATTTTATATCCATTTTAAGGTAGAGAAAAATATTATATCCTTATTTAGGCAACTCTTTGATGGCCAGGCACCATGTCAACGCCCAACTGTCAAAAAGGTGCCTAGGGGGTGAACAATGCAATGCCGCCCCTTCAATGTGCGGCATTGGTTGTAATGACATTTTAGTTGATGCTGCCAATTGAATGAGCGACATCAACTTGAGTTAAACTTTTTATTTTGATTTATATTCTTAGCAATGATGCTCCTTAAGATTTAATTTTTCTTTTTTTTTTTGTATTTTGAGCAATGACGCCCCTTGAAGGGGTGTCATCATTCTCCTTCTCCTTCCCCACGATGACACACAATAGCTCTTCTCCTTCCCCATGACAACACATGACGGCTAGATAGGGCGTGCAACAAGTTCACTTTCTCCTTCCTCATGATGACAGCTAGGGGTTAGTTCCCCTCTCCTTCCCCGCAATGACGGTTAGGGTGTGCTTTGAGCTAATGCGATCATTTTGTTCTTTTCCCCTACGATGACAACTACTATTGCTAGTGTTATGAGTGTTCCCTTCTTCCCCATGACAGCTAGGGCTGTGGTGTTGCTAGTGTTGCATTTCCTTCTCCTTCTGTACAATAGCGCTGCGAGGTTTTGGTTCCTGCTGTTGCTACTCTGCCATGTTTTGGATGTCGTTGAGGATGTTGTTTTGGTTACGATGGTGATGGGGATGTTTGAAATGCAGGTGGTATCGTAAGGGTGATATTAAGCAAAGTGCATTACAAAATATGCCACCCCTTCAGGGGAAGCACTAGAACACGCTCTCCACCCCAATGCCCCTCCTAGGTAACTCCGGACACTTGGGCGCTGACATGGAGCCTTGTTAGCTCCCAGTTGTCATAGAGTTGCCTAAATGGGAATATAAAATTTTTCTCATCCTTAATCGAGATATAAAAAAATCATGCCTATATTGTTCCTTTTTCCTTTGAATCATTCCATATCCAATCATTCTTATCCAATTTTCCTTTTTCGTCATTTCCTTCATTTTGATAGCATGAGCCATGTCCTTGTCCAACTTTCCCTATTCGTCAAAATTGCCCCTTCGACTTCGAAAGCCAATCTCTTGCAATCATTGCCGATCCTAATCTGCTTCCTCACTGCCTTGTCAGTGCCACCACCTTCTCCCACCAACTTATTGTGCATCCACTCCACTACTGCAACTGCCACGTCCATCTTTTATGACATCGTTGCAGTTCTCCTGTCCATACCCCATAATGTAGTACGACCCTTCTCCAATGATCTTCTGCACACTGGCAATTAGGTCTGGTGTATTTTGACAACCCTTCCTTGTGCCATTTCCACTCGCTTTCCATCGCCGAGAGTCCTTCATCTTCATCCTTTTGATTATGCTTCTAGCCCTTTGCCTGTTGTGCACCCAGTCGCCGTGGTCATCCTCCTCCAATTGTATGTGAAAAAGGACATAAAAGGTTTTGCCCCTTTTTTCGACTGACTACCATGAAGCCACTATTCCATCTTTCAGCTCTCATAAATGCCACCTCCTATGCGGCCCCTTCTATTGATCGACTTTCCAATTCAATCAATCCTCCACATTTCAGCGCTATTTCCTCAAAGATAACATTCATCTATATTTCTATCAGAACTCTTTCTTGACTCCAATCTGCCCATTTCTGCAGTAAAACAATCTGTTCATTAATACCGAAGAAGCATTGAAGTAGAGAGAATCAAAAGGCTACAAATTTTTCGCTTATCATATGAGTTACTTGTATTCTTGGTAAGAAAATTCTAAAGATCATAATTGGTCTCAGTTTCCTTCTAAGGCTCTAGATGTTGTAAAGTTAATAATTATTCTGACAAGAAATTATGGACTATGGGTTTGTATAGTCCTATCTTAAATAGGGTAGATTTCAGTAACTAAAACCTTAAGGTACATGCCCTATAATTGTCTTTGGTTGAATGTGGAAATTGAGGAAGTAATAAGTTTCTTAGAGAGAGGAAGAATGAAGATGACAAGTGGAGTTCTTAATCTTAGAAGTTTGAGATAGCGTTTGCTAGCTTTTTGAAGAGATCATACCAATATAATTTCAAAAATAGGAAAAACATGAGTCACTAAGAGCACCCCTGGCTTTCTTCTAAAAATTGATTTATATTCCACTCGGTCTAGGTGGTTGTGTCATTTGTTGGTCAAATATTGTATGACTGATGGCATGGTGGGTATGCCTTGGTTATATATTCATGAAATTTCCTTTATAAGTCTTTTTATTTCTAAAGGAACAAAGTTAATGTGGCAGCCTTAGATAAGGTATGCAGTTTTTGGAAAAAATTCTGAGGTTCATCCTATTGTTATTCCTAGGTGTGCTTCTAGCAACAAAATTGCGCCCTTTAGCTTCAAAATCAAATCTAACCTTCACCTAGTAGTTATCTATTTGTTCTCCTACTCTGGCATTTATATTTAGGATAAGTTGAAGTCATGTTGAGAAACCATAAAATTACTGCATATTGGAGATGGTATGGTCTTGGAGAGTAAAATTGTGGAATGGAAATCATGTAATTGATTCCAAGTAGTTGGGAAAATACAGTTTCATTGTTATACCGCCATCTTGAAGTGTCTAAAGTTTCTGTATTTGCTATTACTTATTGGTAATTTAAATGTGGGGTTTTATTCACTTATTTTTATTGATTTGTTCTTAACAATGAGTTTCTGGTATTTCAATGAAATTGATGGGTTCTTGTCATGCTAGCTGTTGGGGATGTCCTCATAGATGCAACATCAGTTTTGGTGGTGAAATGACACTTAAATTTCTTTACATGAAGCTTTTAAAGTTAAGCAATTGGTCTATGTTGATCCAAGATGAAATTGCATTTCGACCTGTATACATAATTCTATGATGGCATTGCCTATTGTCAGTATCTTAAAATCTTGTCAAACCATGTCATTATATTAAAGTAGTGCCTTTTATTTATTTCTAAGTCCCAAAAAGGAATATGGTAAAGTTGTTCCTTATAAGGTAGCATCCTTACATGAATGGAAACTTGCATTTCTATCTATAAAATTCAATTACAACTTGCTAAATATGGAAAATATAAAATGGTTGTGAACTAGGAGAATCGTAATTGTAAACTTCCTTCTTCATAAAAAAAAGCAATTCAACTGTATTTGCCTTCAAAATATGCTAAGAAAGGCTCATCTCCTTCAATTACAAAATTTGATTACCTCTTTTTCTAATTTCTTTCATGTTTCTGTTGAAAGCATTTAGTTTTAAAAGTTTTATTATTGTAATACTTGATAATCTATTTTGGAGAATGGGGAAGCTTGTACCTTTTGGCATATTCTTAGCTTAAAATGTGTGAGCTTATTGATAGATTATAACACAGTCAAACATATGGAATTTGATGATGTAATTCAACTACTAGATGAGTTCAACCTGTTTCTGTGTTGTGGTACATTGCTTAACAGTTGAATACTTCAATAGAATAAAACTGGATCTAAAATGTTTCGAGCAATTTTACATGCATATGGATGGCTATATATTTGTCTTGGTTTATTGATTGTAATGCGTCTACTCTTTCTTTTTTTTTCTCATTTCTTTTTCTTTTTTTGATACCCTACTAGTAATATACTTTTTTAAATACTAGAGTATGCTGCTATAATGTATTTTATTTCTTAATAGTTAATGAATTGATGTATTGGGAACCGTATTTGACTTGAAATAAATAGCTGGAATAACGATGTTTTGGGGCTTTGGGTAGAAATTATTATCGTCATGCCACAGTTTTGTGAAGGAATTATTGTGTATGTTACATGTAGTTGAAGTAACCTACCTACTTCCTCCTTATAATGGTTTTGTTTTGAAGGTAAGCTGGATGATGGAAATATTAGTATTCTTGAGGATAATAAATTGATTATAGGTATGATACTATAATTTTTGAAAGGACAATGTTTCTTTGATCTCCTCTTTATTTACATCTTGTCTTAGCAATTCTAAAAACAAGATTAGCACTTGTAGAAAAGTCAACATTCGAAAAGAAACAAAGAATTGGAGTATGTGAGTATATTGGGAACTAAGAAGTCTTGGTCAACTTCCTAATGGGAACTAAGATTAGTAATTGTAGAAAAAGTAATCATTCTGAAAGCTTAGAAGATATGGACTATGTTAGTATATTGGGAGCTAAAAAGTCTTAGTCAACTTGCTAATGGGCATTTAATGTTCTACTAACACTAATAATGCCTTGAAGAACAATAAAAAAAGTTCTTTTAGGAAATTTTTCTCTCGATGGTATTATGATTATCTTGATGTTATCTAGATAGTTTTTTTTTCTCAAGACCATTTTGTTTATTTTTCTTGATATAGAGAGCTTTAAGTAAACTAGTGATATACATAATAAGGCATAAAACTTGGAAAATGTCATTAGGATCAATTAGCATAGAATTAGTTTTGTTGGCAAAATCCTAAATTTCTGAGAGTTTGAGTTGGGGCTAATTGAATTTGGGAAAAGCTCAAAATGGGATTTATGTGTGGCTGAGTTGCGAACGATACCTTACATGTTCAAGGGCCCATTCCTTTGTGTTACTTTCAACATATTTTTCTTAAATTAATTAGAGAATGTGTGGATTGTCCTACTTGTTCAACGTTCTCAGTTGCAGAATTTGGATGGTGCAAAAGGGTCTCTGAAATGGTTTTGTTGCTCTATAAATCTCTTCCAAAAAAAAAATCAATTACAGAATGCAAATGGCTAGGCATTTGTAGTAGTTGAGGTTGCTTCCATTTTCTTTAATGGGTTTTTCTCTAAAAAAAATTTAATATGGAGGTAAGGTTGTGTATATTGTTTATTCCATGGGATAATGGTGGGAGCATTGTGTCCGAGACCATAAACAGTTGGGCAACATGCCCAGATATGAGACCAAGTTTGAGAAATTTGGTAAAAGCCTAAAGTTACAAGTCTTGTCCAATTGGACATTGGATGTAACGTCAAAACTCCTTACATTAGACTTTTAAAGCTAAAAGAACCTTAGTCAATGTTGTGCACATTATGTAGCATCAAATTCTAAAACTACTATGTTTTATACTTTTTAGATAGTGTCTAAAAAAGAGCGAAAAAAGTTGTTACTACATTATAAATAGCTTAAGTAATTATTTTAAGTGGTTTCTAAGTAGTTTCGATGTAGTTATCTTTATGAAGAACGTCCACTGCAAAACTCAATAAAAGAATATATCATTTAATTTTCTCTTTGAATATTCTATTCAACAGAACTTATCTTGGTTATTCTTTTGAGAGTTTTTTATTCATGGTTCTACAATGCATCCATACCAATATGAGATCTGTGCAAAGTTTGATCTTCCACTTTTTTGTCAATGGTGCCAAAGGGGAGAGGTTGACCCACATTCATATCTCCGGTCAATCAAATTTAAGAACTAATTATTGACAATCACAAAACTATAACTCAACTAGTGGAAGTTGTTTCATAGTTGATGTTGTCACAAGAACTGCTTCAAGAATTGGTTCTTTTCTAGAATAGGGAGAATACATTTAGAGCATTATTTGATTTTGACCAATCCCATGCATGCACACAAGATCATAGGGCTCTTGCTATAATCACTTGCAAGAATCATGATTTAGTAGCGGGTTCATTCTAAACCAAATGCTAAATGATTGTGTGAAAATTTGGATATAGTAGAATGTCCACAATGACCAACGTGCACTTATTGGACCTTGAGATTTTGCCTATAGTGAAGATTATGAATGCATGGAACAAATTGTCTACATCATTTGGGACTATCGTGGCAGGCACAAGATGAATTCCTAGAGTGTCGTCATTTTGTGTCTCTAATTGTGGAAGGTGACTTTGCCTCTCCTTCAAACAATCATATTGTTTCTTTCTTCCCCTTTAAACAGTCTAATTAATATTCCCATGAGAGTTGTAGACTCCAAGTCTTACAATGACCTCATGAGTATGTAAGTGAAGTAGACCCATTGCTTTGTCTCCATTTCTGACAATTAATCACCACTTCATAGCTTGGGAAACCATTGATTTTATATAAAATGTTCGATGCATGAAACACTTGAGACAAAATAACGTAGAGCATGTTAAAGGTGTGACTTGAGCATGTGAAACAAAGTCTATTAGATCATTAGACGCCGGTAAGGAATAACTTACATTAATGTGAGTAGAAAGTATAAATATTAAGGAAATAAAGTGTTGAGGGAAAAAATGAAATACAAGTTATGGAAACCACTAGTGTGATTTTTTATGTTTTGGTTGGAAAATTTTGGGTAGTTGCAATAGAGTTCTCCCTTATTATCGAAAGTGTTAACTATTTATTATCAAGAGAGATTTAAAAATGCACCACTTAGTGATCCTTGATATCTAGTTTCTCCTTATTGGGATGGTACATCTGAATATATGACACACATACAAATATCCTAGGTAGAAGATTATGGGAGATTTTAAGGTTAGAATAAATCTGATTGAGCATTTGCATAGACTTTGAAAATTAAGGATGTGGGATGAAATACAATCAATAAGGTACATTATAGTCAAGATTTTGCCCCAATTGGACTTAGATACTTAGTTTGTAATAGTAAGGATCAAGTTATATCAAGTAGGTGACTACTTTTTCTTTTAGTGCTGCCATTTTGTTATGGGGTATGAACACACAATGTTTCATAAATAATCTCCTCATTTTGGAAGTAAGTGGTCAAGGTATGGCTGAAATAATCTTCGACATTATTGGATCAAAACTTCTTAATTTTAATTTCCCAAATTGGGTTTGGCTCATGTTATGAATGTTTGGAAGAAGAACTAAGCTCCATCAGATTTTTGTTTGAGTAAAAATATTCATGATACTCAAATACAAGCATCAATAATATACACAAACTATCAAGAACCAAAAACATTAGGTATTGGGAATGGACCAATACTAGGGATCTGCATCTGGTTTTCCAGTGGACGAATGTGCTTGTTTGTTCACTAGTCTGCTTTTGTATCCTTACTCTTTACTAGAAATGGATGGCTTGCCAAGAAGTTTTTGACACTTCTATCTATTATGATTGGAATTTTGAGAGTCATACCATACACTCTCTCTGGTAGGAACTTTTGATGTTTCAGTTGTGGTCTTTTGATCATATCCTTTATTAGCGACCAATGTGGAGTTTTCTGCCTTTTTGGTTTTAGCATAACCCAACTTCTACTCTGTTCAACTTAGATAACAAGGACATTCTCATTGTCAGTGCACAATGCTTTGCTCAAAATTTGAACTTTGACTTGATTCAACTCTAGATTAGGTCCAGCCAGATGATCATAGGTTTGTTACTTCTTGATATAGTTTTTAAAAATGGCAACATCTTGGTCTCGTTGCTATAATGGTCTAGTTCCTACAAAAGATTTTTAGGAATATTTGCATATATTGTGACTATCATAGTACCTTATTTTGTTGCTCCAACTGTCTCGTTGATCTCATACACTTGGGTTGCATCTTGAATCTTAAAGTAAGTGTGGTAACCAATGCCATTCCACTCCCACGAGTCTTTGGTTGTGGTTGGAAATATACACGTGTCACTAATATTTAGTGTAATTGAATCTCAAAACCATGCTATTATTTACATATCTTTAATTTCCTATGCTGTAAATTGAGGATCTTTTAGTTTTTGGTCCAATACCACTTAGATGGCTTGGTTTTCCCTTGCCTTATTAAATCTTAATTCTTTTTATTAAATCTGTAGGCTATTTAAATGTTTGAGAGCTCACCTTTCTTCGTTTTTCCCCCTATTTCAGTTTGCATATTGACATTTTTTTCTTCCTCTCTTCTTTTTGCCCTTTCTTTTTGTAACTCCATCTTTTTTGCTTTCTCATTTTCAACATCATGTTTTGGACCATTTCCCTCCTTATATATATATATATTGGTTAAAAAAATAAAGATGATGTTAAACAACAAAAACAATAGAAATAGAGTGGGGGATGTGCTTAGAAGCTATCGTGAATGATGACAAGCACCAGCTGCAAAGGGTTTTAGTGGAAAAAAAATGATGAATAATAGTGGATGATAAAGATGGTTGGGTTGCAAAAAAAAATTTGAAAGAGAAAGACTGCTAGTGATGAATGCTAAAATCGATAAGTTTGATGATGGGGGCTGAAATAGATTATAGAGAAATGATTGCAAAGCATATCATTTTTTGAATAAAATAGTTAAGAGTAATTCAGAATGAGGACCGTTGCGAAGGATTTCTCATTCAAGCTAGAGGTACATTGAGGGACAGTGAAGGTCTTGGAGAAAACGAATGGAAACAAGTTCGCGATCTAGGTGTGGAAAGATATTGTGTCCCAGTGGGGTTGTTAGACTCTTCTAGGAAAAGTAAGCAAAATTTTAGATGAAGACATGATACTTTCTTCATATAGATACTAAGAAATAGTTGAGGAGAGTTCTTTAGAGTGATGAAGGTAGCAATGCTAGTTGAAGAGATGCTTGAAGTGTAAAGAGGTACCAATGGCAATTTCTTCCATCACGCCTTGCATTTGTTCCTCCTGTTGGCCCCCTTGATCCTCCTCCTCCCTGTCTCTTCTTGTTTAGATGACTCCTAAAAATCTGATGTGCTACTACAATAGCTCAATGTTTCTACTTGTCTTACTTCCAGTAGTTTATCTTCCTCTAAAGCTCCTCCATCGTCATTCCCACTATTTTCTAGAATACTCGACCTCTTCACTAGCCCTTCATTACTGGCTTGCAAACTCAATACTCACGTGTCTTCATTATGCTTCATTCTATATAATATGACTTTTTTCCTTGGCTTTCAACGATAAAACTACAATGACTTTTCATAGATTGCCTTAGCTTCCATTTGCAAATGCCTTTGTTTCCCCTCTTTAACTTCATTTAGAGTCACTCTATGGGCCCCACCCTATTTATAAATTGTGGGTTGTACCTGCCTTTGCTCTTAGACCATCCTACCCCTATCAAAGAGGGGTAGGATGGTCCCATCCCACCTCAGTATGCAGACCCCTCTGATTTTTGTTTCTTCTCTCTTGGGCCCCCCTTTATCTTCCCATGGGCCCATCCAACCCTCTTTTGCCCCTTTTTGTAGCCCAAGCCCCATTTGAGTCACTTCTTCCCCTACTTTTGAATTAGGAAAAGGACCAAAATAGGCATGATGTTATTTTTATGTCCACTTTAAGGCAGACAAAAATATTATATCCTCATTAAGGCAATTATTTGACAGTCAGGCGCTATGTCAACGCCCAACTATTAAAAAGGTGCCTAGGGGGTGAACAACGCAATGTCGCCTCTTCAATGGGTGGTATTGGTTGTCATGACATTTCAGTTGATGCAGCCCATTGAATGGGTGACATCAACTTGGGTTTGAATATATTTTATTTTTTTTGGTTTTATTTTCAACAATTATGCCCTTTTGGATTTAATTTTTTTTTTGTTTGTATTTTCAGCAATGGTGTCCTTTGAAGGTGCATCATCATTCTCTTTCTCCTTCCCCATGATGACGCATGACGGTTGGATAGGGTGTGTGGCAAGTTCACTTTCTTCTTCCCCATGGCAATGACTAGGGCTTCGTTCCCCTTCTCCTTCCCCATGACGACAGCTAGGGTGTGCTTTGAGCTACTACGAGCATTCCATTCTTCTTCCCCTCAATGATGAGTGTTGTTGCTGGTGCTGCGAACATTCCC
Source organism: Tinospora cordifolia (assembly GCA_030144865.1). NCBI lineage: Eukaryota > Viridiplantae > Streptophyta > Magnoliopsida > Ranunculales > Menispermaceae > Tinospora > Tinospora cordifolia. Next base: position 19,959 of record JAJIYU010000515.1, read on the forward strand.
TTCTTCCCCATGATGGTTAGGGCTGTGACGCTGTGATCCATTCTTCCTCATGACAAAGACTGCTAGTGCTACAATTCCTTCTCCTTCCTCAAGACGGTGCTATTGCATTGTGGTTGTTGCCGCTGTGCTGCTACGTTTTGGATGCCGCTGAAGATGTTGTTTTGGTTAAGATGGTGATGGGCGATGTTTGAAATGTAGGTGATGCCACCCATTGTAGGGATGGCATTAAGCAAAGCGTATTACACCATATGCCGCCCCTTCAAGGGACAACATCAAAACGTGTTCCCCACCCCAATGCCCCACTTAGGCAACTCTAGACACCTGGGAGTTGACATAGCGCTTTGTAACACCCAGCTGTCACAGAGTTGCCTAAATGAGAATATAAAATCTTTTTCATCCTTAATAGGGATATAAAAAAATCATGATGCCTATTTTGTTCCTATTTTTTTTTTAATCATTCCATATCCCAACGTCCTTATCCAACTTTCTTTTTTCATCATTTCCTCCATTTTGACAGCATAAGCCAATGTTTTTGTCCAACTTTCCCTATTTGTCAAATCGCTCCTTTGACTTCAAAAGCCAGTCTTCTGCAACCGTTGCTAGTCCTGATCTTGTTCCCATTATCTTTGATTACCAAGTTCACCAGTCTTTCGACGCCATCAACTTTTCCCTCCAACTTACCGTGCATCCACTCCATTGTTGTGGCTTCCAAGTCCATCTTTTCTGACACCTATGTAGTTCTTCTATCTATACCCTATTGTGCAACCTCGTCCTTTTCCAATGATCTTTCTTAGCAACCTTCTATGCATCAATGATTAGGTTTGGCGTACTCCAATGGCCCTTTTTTGTGCCATTTCCACTCGCTCTCCATCACTGAGAGTCCTTCATCTTCATCCTTTTGATTCTACTTTTTGGCCCTTTGGTTGTTGTGCACCTAGTTGTTGTCGTCATCCTCCTCCAGCAGGATTCGAAGAAGACAAACGGAAAAGGTTTTGCCCCCTATTTCGACTACCATGACTTTCGACAAGAAGCCACTACTCCATCCTTCAACTCTCATAAATGCCACCTTTCAAAACGAATCTTTGAACTTGACCACCCCTATCTTTCTTATTCTGTAACAACCAAACCATCGTATCTTTAAGCATTGGACCTAACCACCATTATCTTGACAGTGGACTTAACCAACTGGCAGGTTGGGTCGGTGTTACTTTACAAGTGACACACACTTGTTCTTCTCTTTTTCAATATCTCGTGCCTCTGTATAAAAATTCAAGAATACAAAATTTTCACTTTAATAAAATCAAGGCAAATTAAAAGAAATAAAGAAATTCAAACTATTTTATTCATAATAGAAAAATTGACGAATGAAAATTTTGGCAAGTCCTAGTTGACCCAAATGAGGAATAAAAATCAATTTTTGGTATTTATCTCAATTTTTTTGTTAATTTCAGCGAATTTTTCATCTATTTTTTCGCATTTTTTTCTGATGCATCGGATTGTCCTCCAGACAAGCACACAGATCAGATCAGAGGGTCAAGATTGGCGCACGTGGAGTCGCACCTTGTGATTTCGTGATCAAGATTTTGTAGCTTTGATCGCGGTCGTCCGATCATCCTTGATCATCTCTGTCCGTTCGATCTTCGTTATCTTGTGCACTCAGGAGTTGGTTCAGATCATCTTGTGGCCATCGGATCGCAAGATCAAATTCAGATCGACGGTTTGTAACCATTGGATGCGTTTTGAGTTATATTTATATGATTTTCAGCCGAATTTCATGTTCTATTTTCGAATTTTTGCCAAATCTTAGTTCAAATTGACTCTGTAATCTTGTTTTCATAAAAAATTGCACATATCCTTGTATTTTTTGGCTATGATATCTCATGATATGCATTATATTCATATATTTTGTTCCAAAAATCCATTAAATTGATTTTATTTCTTATTTGACTAAACTAGGACTTACCAAATTTTTCATCCGTAAATTTCATATAATTCTCTAAATAAATTTTCAAATTTCATACAAATTTTCGAGATGTTACAACTTACCCTCCTTAGAAAAATTTCGTCCTTGAATTTGTACATATTTAGGTATTTTTCGTGAACAGATGCGGGTACTTGGTCTTCATTTTGCTTTCGAGTTCCCACGTGGCTTCTTTTATCCCGTAATGTTTCCATGGTACCTTCACTAATGGGATATCATTTGTTCTTAGATTTTGTACCTTGTGGTCAAGGATTTTGACCATTGTTTCCTCGTGGGTAGCATCATCTTGAATATTCACTTCCTCCCAGTGAATGATGTGAGAGGGGTCAGGTTCGTATTTCCTCAACATGGATACATGGAATATGTTATGTGCTGAAGTCATCTAGTTTGGTAGGCCCAACTCATAAGCACATTCCTCGATTCTTCTAAGTATTTCAAAGGGTTTGACAAACCTTGGTGATAACTTCCCTTTGAATCCGAACCTTTTGACACCCTTCTAGGGACTAATCCTCAAATATACTTTATCCCCAACTTGGAACTCTAATGGTCTTCTCCTTTTGTCAGCGTAGCTCTTTTGATGACTCTGTGCAGTAATCAGTCTCCTTTGTATTAACTTGACTTCGTTGTTCATTTCTTCCACTATGTTTGGCCCAGTTAATACTTGATCCTCAAGTTTAACCCAACAGGTAGGTGATCTGCAGGGTCTTCCATAGAGAGCCTCCAATGGAGCCATTTTTGTGCTTGCCTGAAAACTGTTGTTATAGGCAAACTGCGCCAAGTGCAAGTACTTGCTCCAATTCCCCTTGAGTCTAAAATTCAAGACCTCAACATATCTTCCAAAATCTGGATAACTCTCTTAGATTGACCATCAGTCTGAGGGTGAAATGTTATACTCATGGTCAGTTTAGTACCCATTTCTTTTTGTAGACTCTACCAAAACTGTAAAGTAAAGCGAGTGTCTCTATCAGACACGATAGTCTTGGGCACACCATAAAGCCTGACAATTTCTTTTACATAGATTTCTCCCAGCTTACTGACTTGGTCTGTAGATCTGATTGGCAAGAAGTGAGCCACTTTGGTGAGACGATCCACTATCACCCAAACGGTACCTTCTTCTCTTTGGTTTCTAGGTAAACCACTGACGAAGTCCATGGAAATGTTATCCCACTTTTATTCAGGGATTGGGAGTGGTTGTAACATTCTAAAGGGTTTCTGGTGTTCTGCTTTCACTTGTTGACATGTTAAGCACTTAGAGACGTATTTGGCTATGTCCTTTTTCATTTCTCTCCACCAGTAGAGATAGGGGTGAGCCATGAGCGAATGGGCAGATTATTCAAATACGCAAACCTTTGACGAAAAAAAACATGAAACGGGTTCATTCTCTATTCTAGCATAAACTCCACAGGTGAATAAGCCCAGGTCAAAGATGAAGGAGATGCGATTATGGGGTTGCCGAGGTTAGAGTTCATATGAGTTAGATGAATGCCCCTCAAGCTACAACACTTGATTTGGAAACAATCTACGGATTGAACGCCCCTTCTTATTAGTAGTAAAGGCTCAAGAACAAGCAACTCCTGAGCGCTTTAATAAGAAAAGGCGGTTTACTTTACATCCCCTGCTTCTAAGCGTCTACCGGACGGGGATTCCTATGCTCCCAAGTCTTCATCTTTTCCAGTTGGTGAAGCCGAGGGAAGAACCCTTTGCTGCTGGCGGGTGGATGGAGAATGAATTTCCTACTTCGATCCATACCCGCCGAGGCATCCACGAGAGGAGTTGATGGATGAGTGGACTTCCCCTTTCGATTCACGGAATGTGATCTGGGACACGATGGGAGTTTGCGTGCCCCAGTAGGAAAAAGATCACCGAAGTATAGTACAAGATCGCTTGGGCTAAACGCGCCTAGGCTAGGCCTCCATTTAGGGCAGGTCTTTATTGAGCCTACTATGGTATGGTATTCCAGGGTCAGCAAGGAACAGTCACTCCCCGAAAAGCTAACAACAACAGTTGACCTGCTACTGATTGTATCGACTTGTGTCTGTCCCTCTGTCCCTGATCCTTGAAAGGCCCTTCATAATTGGAGATGAATCTTCTGATGTAGGCCAGGCATCCTTGTAGCCGTTTGAGTTCCAAGAGGTTAGTTGGTGGTTTCATTTCAAGGATGGTTTATGTTTTTGCTGGGTTAACAGTGATTCCATCTTTTGTAATAACAAACCCCAATGTCATCTTCCTTGTGGAAGGGTCCTCGACCATTAGCACATTCTAAGATTGGGATGACTAATTGGCTAGAAATCATCAATTATCACGTGTTGACGGTCAGTGCAGAATGTCCTCCAATAGCTATGGCTTTCTTTATTCCTTTGGTGCTGGTCCCCTGGACATAGTCCTTTCAGGCAGTGGTCGTTTGTCCATGGTCCATTGGATGGTCGGTGCAAGGCCAGAAATTGGAACAAATTGATTCCGTGAACTTTGATTCGTTTCCGAGTTTATGGATTGGATTCAATCAGCTTCACTCTTTCCTTTGCATTCTGTCGTGATGCTTTGGTTCCCAGCAAATGCTTCCAAAGGTGACCCTGCTTCAAAACTCCAAGGCGCTAGCGCACTACGGTGCAATCAAACTATAGCCCAGGTCATGCTCGAAAGAGTAGGCATAACATTGTTTCTGCAACCGCTTCACAACTCTTTCGAGGGCCTTTCTGTTCCCTTCAGTCGAGTGTTGAGCCCCATTTAAGGAGACACTCGACCATTTGTAAACCCGGATCTGGAACTTCGATCCCCTAAAGGCAAGTGCGTAGGCTATAGAATCCCAAATAGAATAGAATCGTTTTCCATTTTGGTCCGGTTAATCTGGATTTGCGGTTGGGCCTGCCCAGTCAAGGTCAAACAGGGCATGGTTCAATAGTCAAAGCAACTTCGTCACTTTTCGTGTACCCATCGAACGACAACCCCCCCAAGCCCCCCTGGTGGTGAACTAGAGCTGGAGGAACGACCTCGTGCATCGGGATTGTGCCAATCCGTATCCCCTGCGTGCTCGTTGCAATGCTCTTCGCTGCAGGAAGAACTTGAAAATCACTTTCTTTTGCTGGTGCTTTAGGTTCACTTCAGTAGTTCGTAAGCCGTCGTCCTGTACTAATTGGAGTACAAAGTGTTAATAAGTGCTTATCCCGCTCAACTGCTGCCCGCTCCAAGCTTTCCTAGCCAATCAACTAGATCTAATATCCTGCCCTTTAGGTATTAGTTGTAGTAGTATCAACATATGACAAGACGATTCCTAGTTCCTGGAGATATGGATCGACCCACCCCAATGAATCCGTTTAATCAATCCTATCTTCGGAAGCTATCGGGGTCAAGACCCCCGCATACCAATGAGGACTATTTAAAGCAGAACGAACTGAACGAGGCTCAGAAAAATCAGAGGTGTGAGCAGAGTGAAAAAGACCATAGTGCAGATCCCTGTAACTTCGAGGCTTGATGGTCCCATCTTGAATTCGGGTCGTCATATGATGTGTGGATGTCGAGTCAGCAGAAGGACCTAGTACAGTTGGTGCATCAGAAAGACTATTCTCTTTTTCAGAGACGTGGACGGGAAGCAAGGCAAGAAAGAGTGGGCTAAGGATCTAGCTTTGAAACCTATTTCAAGTTAGCCAGGAAGGCAGGAGCACATTTGGTGTCAAGCGGAATGGGCGTACGGCGGGAGATACAGAATAGAATCCTTCTTTTCGGAGAGCAAATCAAGCAAGCGCTATTGAAAGTCACCCTAAAGAAAATGGTCAAATCCATCATAGTTAAAAGTAAAAGAAGGAGTTTCACCCTTTCAGAATCTACCTTTTACTAGGCGGAACACTTATTTGATCTTTTGAGTACCTTCGTCATTGAGAAAACTTTTATGAGCTTATCGACTTCTGCCTCTACCTATCGCACAACATTTCGTTGCTTCTATTGCCGAAGAACAAGATATTAGTTTCACAAAATTGGTTGTATTTGTATTAGTACAAGAGAGGCTCTCTCGCCGAGTGAATCCCCAAGAGAAGTCAAGATAGGAATATCTTTCCTTCGAGCCTGTCCCTGTGAAGACCAGACCTCAGCGAAGAATGCACAATCGTGTGTACCGAAGTCAAACACCGCATCCTCGATGCCGTGAATCAAGAGATTCGAGTGATAGACGAAGGCGTTGGTCCATCGGTGCCCTAGGGGCAATCATCTGCGCCAGTGTATAAAAAACATTTGGAATTCTAAACTAGAACTGAGGTGGACAAAAAAAATGAGGATTCCGGCGGCTATATGATGATGGGAATGGAAACCAGAAGCACGACCAGGGTCTTCGTGGTCTGGGCCTGCTCCATATCTTGCTGCCTTTGCTTTCTAGAGGCGAGGAGCTTGTGATGCCTTACGTAATAGGGGGCTTAACCAGAGGCAAAGAAAGAGTTTTCTTTCTTTGCTATTTAGTGGCCCTCGCCTTGACCGAACAACAGGAACAGGCATATTAGCCACATCAACCACCACAACAGGGTGATATTCGATGGTTGCTTGGATGACCCAAGGTTGTACTCATATGGATAGCTGGCCAGGTTGATGGCCAGCGGCACAAAGGGGGTCCGTGCATGGACGCCTAAACGACAGTGAAAATCCTATAGTTGGGTAGTGGATTTCATCTCTTGGGAAGCGACGTGTTGGTAGGTTCTTACCTGCCATTGCTAGGATCAGAACAAAGAGAATGAGGAGGAGAAGGGCTAGTCAATGCATTCGTATTTCCTGAGGTTTTGGTACATCTTATCCCCACCAGGGTGCATGGTATACTTAGTTTGATGGGCTTCATCAAGTATGACCTGCTTACTTTGTCCTTGCTGAGGTACACAAATCCTTTCTCCGAGTCATAGGATATTTTTAGCGTCAAACCTAAAGTCAGCATGCTTTCCTTGTGTAACTCCTTCAATTAGTTGAGTGAGCTACTTGTCTTGCCTCTGTTCATCTCTGATCTGATGCAACAGGTCTGGTTGGCAAGACATATTGTAAAGGTAGCCTTCCTTTTCATTAAGGTTTACTCCCAGCCTAAAATCCTCGATCAACTGGTACATCCGACCTTTTTCCTCATCTTATTTGTTGAATTTCTTACTCAAGGCATTGGCCACCACATTGGCTTTCCCTAGATGGTAGTGCAATTAAAAATCATAATCCTTAAGAAACTCCATCCACCTTCGTTGCTTAAGATTCAGCTCTTTCTAGGTGTAAATGTATTTCAAACTCTTGTGATCAGAGAATAGATCGAATTTCTCATTATAAAGATAATGCCTCCAAATTTTCAAGCAAACACTATGGCTGCTAGCTTTAGGTTGTGAGTAGGGTAATTTCTCTCATGGACCTTTAGTTGTCTTGAGGCAAAAGCGATCGCTTGCTTTTCTTGCATTAAGACTGTGCCCAATCCACTCAGTGAGGCATCAATATATAGTGTGTAAGTAATACTAGGAGTTTGGGTGACTAGAACAGGAATCGTAGTCAATCTTATCTTAAGTTCTTGGAATGATCGTTCACATTTCTCATCCCACTAGAACTTAACTCCTTTTTTGGTCAACTTAGTCATAGGTTCTGCCAACTTGGAAAAGTCCTTAATGAACCTTTTGTAGTAGCCTACCAAGCCCAAGAAACTTCTGATTTTTGTTACTATCTTGGGTTGCTTCCAGTTCATGACGGCTTCTACCTTTTCCAGGTCTACAACAATACCTTTTACTGATACAATGTGGCCTAGGAACTTGCAGTTTCCATCCAAAACTCGCACTTACTGAATTTAACATATAGCTGGTTTCTTTTGAGGGTTTCTAGCACGATCCTCAAGTGTTCTAAGCGTTTAGCTTCTGACTTAGAGTAGATTAGGATATCATCCACGAATACTACTACAAAATGGTCAAGGTATTGTCTAAACACTCAGTTCATCAAATCCATGAAGCCTACCGGGGCATTGCTCAAACCAAAGGGCATCATAGTAAACTAAAAGTGTCTATATCTTGTTCTAAAGGTCGTCTTATGAATGTCAGACTCTCGAATCCTCAGTTGGTGGTATCCTAACCTAAGATCAATTTTAGAGAAATGAGTGGCTCCTCATAATTGTCAAATAGGTTGTCAATCCTTGGTAAAAGATATTTATTCTTTACTATAGCTTGATTCAGCTTTCGGTAGTTGACACACAGTCGCGATGAACCATCCTTCTTTTTTACAAATAGCACTAGGGCTCCCTAGGGTGATTTACTTGGCTTGATGAAACCTTTCTCCTTGAGCTCGTCCAGTTGAGTTTTCAGCTCAATTAGTTCTACTGGAGCCATTCTATAAGGACGTATGGCTATAGGGTTGGTTCCATGGTAAAGTTCAATCTTGAACTCTAACTCTCTAGCTGGTGGTAGTTCAGGTAAGTCATTTGGGAACACATCTTCGTACTCACTGACTACAGCTATGTCATGAATATTCTTCAAGTCAGTAGGTTCTTCTTCAGAGAGTTCCTCGAACTCATCCGTCTGCTTCAAACAATTCAGTAAGGCTAGGGTTGGACTCCTTGGTAGTCTCTGCATATTCCCATTGATTTTAAAGATCACCCCAGAAGGTAATGTTATGGTTACCCGTCTCTTAGGACAATCTGTCTAGGCCTGGTACTAGTCTAACCAATCCATCCCCAAGATTACATCATAGCCATAGAAAGGTAGGGTATATAGGTCGACTATTAAAAGTTTATCCCCAAACCTAAGGTCGCAACTACACATCTTTTTTTGAAGTCACAGTGGTCCCTATTGGTGTGGACACATTCAAAGTCACAGGCATTGTTTTTGTTACAAGTTGCAACCTACCAGCTAGTTTTTAAGAGATAAAAGATTTTGAGGCACCCAAGTCAAACAACAGTCTCACAACGACATTAAACAGTAGGAACGTACCTTCTACCGCGCAGGCCTGGTTTTCCTAGGTCTCAACCGCGAACATTCTGGCTTAGTTCTGACCACGACCCTAGTTTTGCCCTTGATTGGCATTCTGATTCGTTCTGGCTTGAGGACAACCATTCTGACTTTCCCCCTGAGTATTCTATTGTTGTTGCTGGGAAGCCTAAGCTGGTGCAGTTGGGCAATTTTTTGCCAAATGACCCTTCAGCTTGCATACGAAACACAATCCCAGCCTCTTAGCTACTTCCCTTAACTCATCTTTGTTCTACCCCTATTTCTGTGGAGCCTTACCACTTTTGTTTTTCTTCTGGGTCCCTTGTGGTCCTTTCCGTTTCCGTTCTGCTTATTCCTTCCTCTCAACCTTTGTTCCTGGTTGAGCTCTTATTCTAGGATTAAAGCCTGTTCTATAATTTCTTGTAGGTTCGGAGGCCTAATGTCATGATAACTTTTTGGATTTTGATCTTGAGACCCTATGCAAATCTGTTGGCTTTTATCCTCTCTTCCCAGATTAGTTCCTTGGAAATTTTGGCTAGTTTAGTAAACTTCCTTTCATATTCAGTTACTGTGAGATCCCTTTGGTTGAATCTCACGAAGTCTTTTTGTAGCTTTCTGAGACTTGCCTCCGGGAAGAACTTGTTGTAAAATTTTTCTCTAAACTCTCCCCAGGTCATGGTCTCAATGTCAGTGTTGGGATCCATCTGCATTATCCTCCACCATCTACGGGTTGGTCCTTTGAAATGGCGTGTAGCTAGTGCTACTCGTTTGGAACCCATCACCTTCAGCACATTTAGTAACTCCTCCATCTCCTGGTACCAGTCAGCAGAGATGCAGTCAGTAGTTCAATCGAATGAGAGAGGGTGAAGCTTTTACAAATTCAGCAGCATCTTCTTCTATTTTTCATCTTCTAGGTCCTCTGGATTCCTTTGACGTTCCTGGGGTACTGGTGTTGGGACTTGGACTGGAATAGGTTCAGGTGCTTAAGGCTAAGGAGCCACCTGAGGGATTATCTGTGGAAGTGTCATTCTTAGTTGATCTAGTACCCTTTGCGACGTTTCATTCATCATGGCTTCCATCCGTGCCTACATTCGTGCATCCATCCGTGCCTCCATCCCAGCAGGTAGTTCCTGCTCTCGTTGTTTAGTCTCCTCAAAAGTGGTGGATCGAGTTACGTACCTCCTAACTCCAGCCATTTACTTGTAAATTGACCAGAGTGTTAGTATGTGTCAAATATTCGTATTATCATGGCTCTAGATTCGTGTTTCTAGGTTCTCGATTTGTTTAGTGGCCTAAAGTCTTTCTTCTAGGTTCTTTTCATGCGTATTAGGTACAGAATTTGGTTTTAAAGCAAATAAACATTACAACATGCATATCATATAATCATACAATCAAGCTAGCACAACAAGGTTCCAAGCTTCCACCTAAGCTTTCAGGTTCAAGTGTCCCATACCACTCTACCCCTTCCACTTAGGCTTTCACTTAGGATAGAGCCACACCCAAATAATTTCGCAAATTGCTCGATAACTAAGGTTCCTGAGCCCATTATACTCAACCGTTCCATACAAGCGAGCATAGAAAAACCCGTTCTGCTAGAGTTATCGATCATTTACCACACATGGTCCGTCATTCTCTGAATCCAAGCTTCATCCATAACCCCGAATTCGTATGCATCCCATACTACATAGAAATAAAAAATCATAGAAGTTTCCCGGTTTCGTATCTTGATCAAACAATTTTCTGTTTTCACATAAGTTTCAGTCTCTAGCTTATGTCCTAGAGTTTTATGCTTTTGATCCATTGTGCCACCCATGGCTACACCCGTTTCTACCTAAGGTCTTTTCTCTGGACCTAGGGTTTGGTTCTAGTTGACTTACAACCTTTGTCTAGTCAAGATACCACCTTTGGCATCTTTTTCGACTTCTAATCAATTCCTTGCCCTAATTTCCAACCTTCATATTTTCTTTAACAGAAAGTGCGGGTGTTCTTCAACTCATACCACTCATGTGAACTGGTAGAACAACCTCTAGATTAGACGGCGAAACCGAAGTCTTCTTAGCAACTACGCTTTCTAGGGCGGGATAACCCACCTCCCTTTCAATGTTTAACTTTACTTGGGACAAGACTTATCCACTATCAGCTCAACTTGTAGTCTTTCCACTATCAGCTCAACTTGTAGTCTTTGTATCCAAATAAAATATTTCAAAGCATATATTTCCTTTTTTGAAAACACTTTTTAAAATGTTCTTCAATTTCAAAAATAAAAGGTAGGGCATTTTAAGTTCAATTCAATTCAAGATGAAAGCCTAAGTTTGAGTTTTTAATTCTAGCCAAACAGCAACTGATTGATTTTCTAATTCTAGCCCAGTGTTTCTAATAACTGAGCTCTGATACCACACTTGGTATTAGAGGAAACTTTTTGTTCTTGGCCCAGCAACTAATGCCTCGACTCTGATACCACGCTTGTTATCAGAGGAAAGTTTCTGTTCTTGGCCCAACAACTAATGCCTAAGCTCTGATACCACGCTTGGTATCAGAGGAAACTTTCTGTTATTGGCCCAACAACTAATGCCTAGGCTCTGATACCATGCTTGGTATCAGAGGAAACTTTCTGTTCTTGGCCCAGCAACTAATGCCTAGGCTCTGATACCACGCTTGTATCAAAGGAAACTTTATGTTCTTGGCCCAGCAACTAATGCCTAGGTTGTGACACCCCGACCCTCGCACCGGGAGCCATCCATCTCTACGCCTCACGTTGGGGCCCAGCGCTGAGACTCGCACTCCCCTTTGGCTACTCTACCATGCATGCGGGATAAATCACATCAATCCTCAGACGCCGAAGACCAGGTTCATCACTAACCATTTTCTAAAACCGTACAATCGGTGCCCCTCCTTACCACTAGACTCAATGATTAAAAAAAATCATTTCCTACGACTATTCATTAACAATACATTATATCCAAACATGTCACCAGAATTTTCACAAAAATATTTACAATAAATCAAGATACAGTAGCAGAAACCATCAAAATCATCAACCCATACAGTAGGGTTTCAAGTATGACTGAAAATATACATGTTATGTGCCTCTAAAGGCATTATCTCAAAATAAATCTCAAAACTTAGTATAAAAATTGGCTGAAAGAGCTAAAGTTCCAAACAACATTTAAAATATACAACAGTCCCAAATGGAAATAAATGGCCACATGGCCTATTCAAATATATACATGATTTGTGAAAATTGAGACAAAAATAAGAATATAAGTCCAACAGCGACCTCCCAGCGAGATCACCTACCAACCCCTAGATCAACTGGTCAACTAGTGTACTCCACCTCTGCGAGTACCTGAACAAGAAAATGGGGTGAACTCGAGAGCCCAGTGGATCATCCCTACACATCACTAGCATTATATAAGCCAAAATCCAAAACATGGATACACTTTCATTACATTAATCATTTCAAACAATCATTTGTTTTGTTGTCCCCTAAGATTGAAAGAGATCTTCTCCTAGTGTTCCTCAATGCCCAAAAATCGAGCCCAGTCGATAACACCTCGAGCTACGCTACCGTAGCCGACCTTGGCACACATCCAAGAATAGGTGCAATGGTGTACGGCCAATGCTCACCCGTCCGAGGAACTCTCAGCTGTCGCAGGCAGCTCCATTATGAACACCGACGATGGGATCCAGAAGATGTCGTGAGGCAAATATGGCCACGTCCACGAGTCATCGACAGATGCCATCATCGCCTCGCTACGTGGAATTTTAAGTCTTAATTTAATCTTCTTTAGTTTCCACTCATTCTCATTCCATACCATATCATCATGTGATACTCATGAATAATGATGCAATTCAGATAATGAAACTATCCTATCAATCATGCATAATATTCACCCAAATAATGATAAAGCACGTAACCAGACATTATGCTCAATTAACAATCAAAACATTCCAGAGTCATATCCGTCCTAGCATGAATCTATCATCCTATGCTACACAAACATCATGCCTTGAACTTTAAGCCTATATAATACTAGTGAGTAAGAGAATCTCGCCCACCTGATAACGCAGAACAACCCTTGTGCTTACTTGCGAGGATCACGCTCGAAGTCCACAATCTGAAATGATTAAACCTCGTCATTCACTCCAAATCACCAGAAATCCCCCAAAAACAATAGTACAATAATCCAAATTTCCATTTTTTCTACACAAAAATGCGAAATTATGGTCAACGCATTCTAAATTAAGAATAACGCACATTTAAAACTGAGTACAACGTCAAAAGAGGAATAGATTAAGTTTTATTACCTATCAAAGGATTTGCACCTTCAGAAACCCTCCAGATGGGTGAAATTCCTCTGGATCCATCAAAAATTGCAGTTGAACAGTTAAAACTTCTAGAATTCAGTTCTAAATCAATAAACTCTCAATTTAGAAGGAAAATCTGAAATTATTTGTTCCGGATTGTCTTATACATCAAAAAACCTCAAACCCTCATTTTTGAATACTGAATCTGAATGAATATATAGATCTTGAACTGAAAGGATTAAGAGGTTCAGATTCCTACCTTAGATCTTGAGATCCTCCATGAATTAGCTTTGGGCTGTCTTTTTGAAGTTCTAGATCGATTTGGGAAAGTTTGTGCGTACAATGACGAAGTAAGGGCTTGAATGTTTTTAAATCTCATGTAATTACCGCGATCAGCACTTTATGGACCGCGGTCACCTATGTGACCTAATATTTTTTTGTGATTTTTCACTGATTGCCGCGGTCGGCCTTCAGTGACCGTAGTCAACAGTGTGATATCTTGTTTTTCAACACTTTTCCCTATTATCCAAGATTCTGATTTATTTTATTTTCATACCATACTATATAATAATCGTTTAAAACATGTTTTCAAACATTTTTACATTTATTTCATAATTTTTAAAAATCTATTTTTGATGTGTACACGTTTGAGAAATTCAAGGTATTATATAGGCTCTGGTACCACGTTTGTAACACCCCAACCCCCGTATCTTTAAGTATTGGACATAACCACCATTCTCTTGATAGTGGACTTAACCAACTGGCGGGTCGGGCCAGTGCTACTTTATGAGTGACACACACTTGTTCTTCTCTTTTGTAATATCTCATGCCTTTGTATAAAAATTCAAGAATACAAAATTTTCACTTTAATAAAATCAAGGAAAATTAAAAGAGATAAAGAAATTCAAACTATTTTATTCATAATAGAAAAATTGAAATTACAAAAATTTTTAAAAAATTAATTATTACAACGAAAAACTTTAGAATACTTTTCAGTAGAAAAGATTTAAACTTTGGGCAATATGTCCTTAAAAATTCTAAAAATAATAATGTGGAAATTTTCTAAGAACTATCCATGTTCAACTACTTCATAGGTTTCACGTTCCTGAAAAAAAATAAGAAAGGAAGGAGTGAGTACATAGCCTAGTGGATCCTTTTCAAACAACCATCTTTCATATTCAAACTCATAACACAATCATAATTCAAACACTTGCAATCATTAGGTGTTTCAAACAATAATTTGTTCAAGTCGAGTATCAAATCAAAAGCGTCTTTAATCCCTTGATGTTCTTAACTAAGTAAACGAGGCCCATTCGACATCAACCCATTTGTGGCACCTGTAGGCATCAACCCGTTACACGTGGTGACTCACAAGGTACTATGGTACATGACCCTCGAGTACTTAGGTCTGAAAACCATACGACCTAACTCATATGAAAAGAACGTCCATAGCGTCGCCTTAACCACTATGATGGTACGTGGTTATTATCACCATGATCTCAGCTTAACTCTCATATCATGATCTCATAAAATAAATTTCAGAATATGAAATCAAACTAAAATTCAGAATATATACAATCAATTCATAAAACATTGATAAAACATGCATCATACTTTAATTTAAAAGGCTAAGCATGATATTAACATGGCATGGATGATATAATTGCTTAAACATGAATCAAAATTGAAAATTGAAATAAATTTTTAAAATTCTAAAACTAAAATTGAAAATCTTTGATTTCAGTGAAAAACACACAAACAATGAGTATGCTATAAATTTAAATAAGAACAGAAGGGTGTTCTAGAAATTACTTCCACCTTGTGATGCTTTCTTCAGAAATTTCTGCAGCAATTCCCCCACGTACTAGTGCTAATGAAGATCACCCAAATTAATTTTCCAACCCAAGAGAAAAACTTCTCACACACAAGAGAGAGGAAAGAAAGGTGAGAAGAGGTGCCAAGGAGAGGGCTTACAGAAAATAAGAGGAAATTTCAACTCTTATTTTTGGAATGAGGGAAGTGAGAGCCTATGGGGGGTTTATATAGATTTTCAAAGGGGGAAAAAATAGAAATTTTTGAGTTTTTCTTGGAGTAAAACACCTAAATTCTCTAGAATTTTGTATTTCCTAATTATAAGAGGAAAATAAGCATTTTCAAATTTTTTTTCGAAATTTAAAAATCAATTTTTGGTATTTATTTTGATTTTTTTGATAATTTTTGGTGAATTTTCCGTCAATTTTTTTTTGCATTTTTTCGTATTTTATAAACTAGTTAATATCTCAGCGCATCAAATCATCCTCGAGACATGCACACAAATCAGAATGAAGGGTCGCGATTGGAGCATGCGAAGTCGCACCATGCGACTTCACGATCAAGATTTTGTAGCTTTAATCGTGGGTGTCTGATCGTCCTTGATCACCTCCGTCCGTTCGATCTTCATTATCATATGCGCTCGGGTGTTGGTTTGGATCATCTTGCAATCGTCGGTTTGCGAGATCAGATTTAGATAGACGGTTTGCAGCTGTTGGATGCGTTTTGAGTTATGTTTATATGATTTTTAGTTGAATTTCATGTTCTATTTTCAGATTTATGCCAAAGCTTAATCCAAATTGACTTTCTAACCTTTTTTCATAAAAAATTGCACATATCCTTGTATTTTTTGGCTATGATATCCTATGATATACATTATATTCATATATTTTCTTCCAAAAATCCATTAAATTGATTTTATTCCTTATTTGACTAAAGTAGGACTTACAAAATTTTTCATCCGTCAATTCCGCATAATTCTCTGAATAAATATTCAAATTTCATAATAATTTTCGAGATGTTACATACTCTATCCTTGCACTTAGACCATTCCTTTTTCCTTCCCTTTTCTTCGAGCATTAATCGTAGCCTAGCCCTGCCTTCCGATAAAGAGAGATAGTTATTCATCTCCTCTATCATACACCCCCCCCCCTCGATTCCTCTTGCTCTCCTCATATGGGACGGACAACATTCAATGTATTCCTTTCTCAATTCTTGTTATACACATGTGGCTGCCCCTGTTATTTGTAAAGGTTTCAGCTACCAACATAAACCCCTTGATTACTCTTAATCTCTCAAATCTTCCATCCCTTTTTGTTTGAGCTATCTCCTTCAAAACCTATCGAAGCCATCGTCCTATTCCTTCATCAATCTCTATTCAGAAAATTCTCGACCTCGTGACCTCTTCAATAAGTAGAGCATCCCATTTTACAGACTTTCATATTTAACTCCCTTCCTTTCTCCCGTTTTAACCGATGGTGATCGTGATCCCATCGTCATTGTGATCCCAATCAAGCTAAGTGTAAATCAATTATTTAGACATGTATTTGCAATTTGAAACCAACATGACATACAATAATCCAATAATTTGACCAGAAGGTAATGGAGGCTTGAAAAAGGTATAGTTCTTAGTTAAGACAATAACCTCAATGGCTCCAAAAGATGTATCTTGTAAATTGTAAATTGAATGGTTAAAACTTTCAATTTCAGACCTCTCTCTCTACCTTGATCTATTAATGCACTATAATACGTACTTTTTTAGATATAAATGATGAGATTGAAGTACCCATATTTTTTTGCTTCTTTTATGTGTTTCTTCATGGATTGATATTTGTATATTCTTAACTTTGTTGTATTTTTTCTTTACCTTTGATGTATTTCTTTAAAAATTTGACTTGTCCCTTGTACCACTTTGTGTTTTATATCTTTCCTAAAAATAGATACAATCTCAGGTAGTAGTTACTATTTTTTAAACTTTTTAGTTATTGTGAAGTAGAATGATTGCACGAAGAGGTTGACCCTATGAGAAAACGTTTGATACCCTAAAGGTTAGAGATCATGTAGCCTTATGGTTAGCTACTTGGTAAGATTTTTTTTTTTTTTTGATTTTGATAAAGATGCATATGTGCGTGTGTGAAACTTTAGTAATAACACTGAAAGATGTAATGAATGAAGTTGAGAGAAAGAAAAACTTGATCCGTAATTTTTAAGAAGCTCCGACATGACCTCATTTTAGAAAACCCATCATTAATATATTACAACCTTTCTTGATAACCCATGGAGGAATTATAACTACAATAAGCTCAAAAAAACTTTTCTTTGAATTCATTTCAAAAGCAAAAATAAATTATTTGAATCAACTCCTTGACCAACTAAATTACAAAACATCCTAGATTAATGTCTTAAAGATAAAATTTATAAGATCTGAGTTGAAAATCAATTAAAAAAAATCTAGATACCCAATTTAAAATAAAACACTATGGAAACATTAACCAAGAAATGTTGTTCAGACATCTTGTTAGCATTTTGGCATTGGAAAACAAATCAAGTTACCCTACCTTATAAACTTGATCTAACACAAATGAATTAGAGGCTTCTTGACATATGTCAACAATAAATGATTTGCTTGAAAACACTTAATCAATTTATCAAAGTCTTCATGGAGTTGCAAGACATTCCTTATTGAAAATATCATAGAACTTGAAAGGGTAATCAATTATAAGTTGTTAAATAAAGTTTTACAAACTGTTAGATGTTTGATTCCAAATAAATAAGACTTAATGATGAGATTATGTCAAGTTATGTTCTTCTCCAAGTTTTACGGGAAATAGGATTTTGGTAAATTCGAATTCATCCTAAAGATTGCTATAAAAATAATGTTTAGTACCTTTTTGGATAATACAAATGGAATGTTTTGCCCTTTGTTCTTAAAAATACCCTTTCAGAATTTCAAAAAGTGATGAACAATATTTTTAGTGTATACAATTAATTTCATGTTTAATACCTTGGCAGTAAGTTTCCTCGGCAAAATGTTCCACTAGGGTAGACATTACTTCTTCAACGTTAGGACATCACTTACATGAGAGGCATGAGAGTATGAGACAATTGGTCATTACTAAAAAACTTTTTGGGAATTTGTCGAAGGCAAGAATTTGTTTTACCCTTGTTGGGTTGAGATCTAGGATTGAGAGCGATATGTGTCTGGGGTTCTTACACAGTATGGAGTGCATAGGAATCTGAGTATGAAGAACAAAAATGCAGCTTGAGGAGAAGAAGAACAAAAGCGCATTGAGGTTCATTGTGGGGAAGCAGAACAAAAACACAGTACAAAGAAAACTTAGTGAGGGGTTCTTACAAAGGATGGCAACACCAGCAGGCAGTAGCTAGAAGGAGAAGGGCAGTGAGAACCGTGGGGAAGAAGAAGAACAAAATTGTAGCCCATGGTAAAAAAGAACAAAATGCAGTGAGGTTCGCCATGGGGAAGGAGAACAAAAATGCGGTGTGAAACACTAAAAACTTGAAGAAGAGAAAAAAACCACACCATAGAAGGCAAAATAAAATTAAAGAGAGAGCACGTCTAAGAGAGGGAGAGAGCACTCTGATTTCTTGTGCTAGGGGTGATGAACAATTAATGAAGGTGAAGGCTACTTATAGATTTTAGGAGCGTGGAGTTTCCAAATCTTAATTTCTAAAAATCTTTAAATTTCTAATTTTTCTTTAATTCCTTAGATTCTCTCAATGAATATTTCCTTTTTTTCCCTTTCTATTTATTAATCTAAATATTACTAATTTACTTTATTTCTTTTAAGAGAACGCACTTATCTATATTTTCTTCTAAATAATATTAGATCAGGTTATTTAATTATTTCAACTCTAAAGTGACTTAATCTATGATAGACATAAAAATTTTTTAATTCATTTTTTCTGTCTTACTTTGATCATATACTATTATTTTTTTTCTTTCTCCCACTCTTGTCATATATTAATTTTTATTTTTTTTTCGACTTTAGCCATATATATATTTTTTCTTCTTTAATTTTAATTTATATTTTTTCTTTCTTTTTTTTTTGGTTCTTGTTATTACTTCTTTTTAATATATGTGTTTTTCCTTTCTTTCCCTTTTTGTTTCTTTCTTATTAATTTTTTTTCATTTTTTTTCCTCTTCTGCTCATTTCTTTTTATTATTATTATTATTATTATTTTTATGCTCTTCATTTTTTTAATTTTTTAATTTGAATTGTCTAATCTAAAATGATAGACATAATATTTTCTTCAAATATTATCAATTTAATTTTTTTAAATATTACTAGTTTACTTTATTTCAGGAGATGCTTATGATATATTTTTTTTTCTAAATAATATTAAACTACTTTATTTCATTATTATAACTCTAAAGTGACTTGATCTATTAAATCTAAAGTGATAAATAAAATATAACTTTGTTTTTCAAATATTATCAATTTATATTTTTTCTAAATAATAGTAATTTAGATTTTCTTACATAAGGTGCTTACATTATTTTTTAAAAATATTATTAATTTACATTAATTAATTATTTTAACTCTAATTACTTTATATATGTTTAGTCACCTAGAATTATTTTAATTATTTTATTAATATTTTATTCTAAAATTTGTAAAATTACCTAGGTATTACACCATACCACATCCCTACATTTGATATATTTTGTTTGGTTTTAGGTCTTACAGTTAGTATTCATAAAAGTCAAGCGATAGCATTAACATTGATACATAGCTTTCTTAGAGTAGTGGGGGACAAGGTGATTATTAGGCATTTTCTTCTAACTAGAATCCTATAAATGGGGTTTTTATGATGCAGTTTCATCCAAAATATCCAAAAGGTTAGAAGGTTTGAAGAGTTTTTTTTTCCATAGAGGAGGGTAATTAACACTTGCATTCTATCCATTACCACTTGCATTTTGTCCATTTTAATATGTTCTGAAAAGCGGTGGATCCGATGGAATGAAAGATGGGTTGTTCTAGTTGAAAGGGGACAATAAGTGTCAGTGTGTCTTTTGCTTGAGTTAAACGGGGTTCATAAAAGTTGTAAGGAGGGTTAGTAGCTAGTTGCAAGGTGGGGTAAGGGGACTGATGTAACAATATCCCTTTGTGTTGATCACATTGTTATGGCTATTCTCTCATTTTGCCCATTAAAACAAACAAAAGCATAGTTGGATTTCTTGAACATTATTCATCATATTGCATGCTTCTAGGAGCAATGTTGCTTTGTATATAATGTGATTTGTTACTTTAGATTTGTGGCATGCACGATATTTTCTTTTCCCATTAAATAATGCATCAAGATCTAGTTGAGTTGAATGCAAGAAATTACAAAGTATCATCTTATCAGGTTAGTATACTCATAAAAGTAAATCCTAGTACTTTGGAAATTTTATTTGTATATTTGTTTTGTTCAAATATTGTTTCATGTGTTTGCTTTGTTATTCAGGAACCATTTAGCCACACGATAACAACTCGAGCAGAATGGTGCTGTCAATTTGAGAAGTAACTTATTATGTCAGTTAGTGTTGCTCTTGGTGTTTTGACTATTTGTTTACATGTTAATGAGATCAAGGAGCACGTATAACATAATGCCCATCCTATTCTTTCTTGACACACAAACAAAAGGGTAATATGGCCTTTTTGATCAAAATTGCTCTTTTGATTTTCTTAATGATCAAGCTGCAACGATTCGCTTTCTTATGCTTATTTAAAAATTTTACACATGCATGAGAGTACAAACTTGGCAGTTTATGTGAGTATATCGAGGTGGCTTTACTTAGTTGCAAGCATATTATAACAACTTGGTGCTTGCACTAAATTAATTCAATGGTTAATAAAGGTGTTTATCCTTATATTAAATAACTTGGTTTACGTTTGATTATGTGTACCTTTGCCCATTGTTCTTTAAAAGAAATATTTTTTTTAACCAAAAACTATGACATTATATATTAGCATAGATAAAGACGGGACAACGAGTCCCCTTAATTACAAGAGATTTCAAGATAGAACACTTCTTTATGACTTGAGTTTGTAGTTTTCATCATGAAATATCTTAGTTTTTAGCATCTCTAGCGGTGGTTCTTTAGATCTTCACTTATAATTTTGCAATATGTAATAGCAATAAGAATAATTTTTTTATTAGTACCAATAACAATTGTACATTTGTATTGGTGACATGAAAGAAAGTATGTGCACATCCCTAGGGAGAATTCTTTGGGCCAACACACACACACAACGATATTTGAGTTCATATGAGTTAATGTTAGCATGTTATTTGAGTTTGCCTGCATTCCCTTAATTTCCTTGGTTTTATAGGTTGTTCAAATTTTCATTCACACAACGATATCTGAGTTCACGTGAGTTAACATTAGCAAGATATCTGAGTTTGCCTAAATTCCCTTAATTTTCTTAGTTTTATAGCTTTTTGAAAATTTCTTACCTAGTAACTTTGTATTTTAGGTTCTCAAGGATTTTGCTTCTTGGCTTCGCTTGTGCACTAGGTAGGTTTCTAAAAATCTCTCTTATGTGACATGCAAATAAATCTATTAACACTATGTGACCATAACTCAATTATTAGGTTTTCTAATGCATCATGGCTGCAAAAAAGTTCCATAACTTCTTTTTCACCTACCCCTATAGGAAGTCAGCAAGATGACCACCTGTTGTTATTGTCCCAAGTTCTTTAGCCTTCTTTCCTTTTTGTTATTGTCCCAAGTTGTAGGTCGCTTTTGGTGTCGTACTTTTGTTTCTCCTTTTTCTATACTATTGTTAAAATGTTTCTTCTTGTAGAAACTAAAGGAGTAGGAATGGCTTGCCTTGTTGCGAATTTAGTTCTGTTGATTGGACTGGTAATGTAATATGTGTTTGTATTGGAAGACAAAAGATAGACCAACACTCATGCAGATCAAGAGGGTAAACAGGGAAATACGTTTGTGCATCATAAGCAAGACAAAGTAAACCAAGGGGACGCCCATAAAAGCTAGAAAGCCTGTAATTATGTGTTTTGCACACATGTATTTATGTGGGATTGTCATATGACCTGTGGGTTGTTGTAATGCTTTTGTTCTTAATTTAATTAAAGAAAATGACTTTCAAAAGATGAAATCAACTTACCTTGCCTTTTCTTTTTTGTTCTTTTTTTCTAGGTTGTGTTCTACTACACTTGCTTGTCATCCTTTGGTGCTTACAACACTTTCTAGTTTGAATGCTGAACTTCTTTCACAGGCCTAGGCAAATGATATGGTGAATATAATGAAACAATTCAATTTTATTATCTGCCTTGTGATAGAAAGTATAATGAACTTGTGTTTTTTATTAGCTTTATGTACGTGTTTGATATTGTCTTGTCTTTGCTGAAATGATGAAATTGATAGTAAGTAACTTAAGGCTATTTGTTTCTTGTCTCACAGACGCTACCATCTTAAACTCAATTTCCAGATTCCAATATTTATTCCTTAGCAGGATGTGTTCGGTGAGAAGAGCTTTTGAGGCTTAAACCTTAGTTTAAAGAACACAATTTTTTATAGGCAGAATCACAATTGGTTTTTAAGTATTGAGTTTTGTGTGACTTTCATGGAGTAGTGACCTTTTGTTGGATAGAGACAAAGCATACCTTATAGATTAGAGAAGGGTGAGTGATGGACATTGTGATAAAAAGTGAAAATGGGTAAGTATGATTTAAAAAAATTGTTTATCAGTAAGGAAATGAACTTCAAACACAATAATAAAATAAGAAGGAAAAAAGGAGTTGTGAATCCATTCATTATTGTGCCTTCTATATGGTGAAATGCACTCATCATATATATTTGAAACGCAGAGTTGTTCAGAGTTCACTTTGATCTATTTGTTTGGAAAGGAATGGAAGACTTCTTGATTGCCTTGGATGTTCGAGGTGGCAAAATTGTGATCTTTTGCTTGGGTAGACTCTTTTTATTTGAGCGGGGGATTTCTGTATCAGATTGCAATGGAGTGGGGGTGGTTGTTTATAATTTTGGCTCATTATTGTTGTTGGCATTTGTTAGGATGAACCCCCTTTGTGGATTTGTTGTTATCATGTTGGCTTGTCTTGTCTTGTTTTCTTTGTGATTGTGGAGATATGTTTGGCAAAAGACATTACACAGAGGAGCTTCTATATCCTTGTACTAACTCTTCTATCATGCCTCAAACTCGCTCGTCCTTCTAGGCCCCTTGTTACCCATCGTCATAGTGTTCTTCCTCTTCATCTAATAGTTATCGGGGATTCAACGTGTTGTTGCAGTAGCTAGATGTTTATCTTTGGCCTAATTCCAATATCTCATCTTCCTCTGACACTTCCTCATCATTGTTCCCATTACACTCACTATGAATTGTCCTCTTTTCCCTTGTTCCTTTATTTGCTGGCTCACTCATCATACCTAAATTTTCATTATGCATCATTTTTTGGAGAACTGACTATTTTTTCAGCCTCCTTCTATATATTTGAAATGACTTGGCATAGTGTTCCTTCTTGTTCGGTTGGATAGACGTCTATTGGTTGTATAAAAACTTATGCAATTTTTGTGGACCTCGCCCTCCTTTTTTGTTCTGGGCCCGCCCTGTTTCATGCCTTGGGTCTGCCTTCCTGCAAGAAGGATCAAAATAAGTCTGATTTTTTAATATCCTTTTTAAGGCAAAAAACATTACATCTCCATTTAGGCAACTCTGTGAATTCTAGGTAGCATGTCACCTCCCGACTGTTAATAGTTGTCTAGCTAGGGTGGAGAAAATGTTTTATGTTAATGCCAACCCTTGAATATCTGGTATCAACTTAATTTTTTTTTTTAAGTTAATGCAACACCTTTAATAGGTGACATGCTAAGAACATCACAAACTCATGTAGCCCATACACAAGGCGGCATTACTTAAGATGTGATTTTTTTTGTCAAACAAATCATGTGCAATAGGAAAAACATCACAAACGTAGCTGCAGCAATAACAACGAGAAAAAACACAACAATGAAATGGAATTACAACAGTGGTCCAAATGAACCACGTATGGCGGGTCAACAAACACACAACAATAGCAAGAACGCAATAACAACAACAACAACAAATAGGTAGCAAAAGTAGCATAAAAAGTGCAGCATCAACGACAACAACAAAAACTCATCACCAGTAGCGAAAACGATGGCCTATGTAACACCCCGTAACTTTGCGAATATATATAAAATGAAATGAAATAGGAGATTGACAATTGATATTAGTTGAGAAAGGAAATAAAATAAAATATTAATACATATAATTTTATGGAAATGAATTGAGTAGATTGTGAAATAAGATGATATTATCAACACACGAACTTATAATAAGGTTTACATATATAAAGTGAGTATAATATATATATATCAAAGAGATTAATGTATATAATCTTATAAAATTCATAATAAGGCTAAATGAAAAATAAATGTAAATCTATAAACTTATAATAAGGATTAAACAAATATTACATAAAATTAGAATAAGGTTTTACATAAATAAGAACGATTAGTTAGAAAAAAAAAATGAAATAAAACGCATGCAATCATATTTATAACCGAGTGGAATGAATTGTGTTGAAGAAGACAATTGAAGGAGAAGAGAGCCGAATGGTGGAGTCCCGAACTATCCGGACACCGATGGATTGAAGAAGAAGCCAGTGCGGTGGCTTGCTGCTGTAGTCGGTGAGATGAACACACAAGAAGAAAGCTGAAGCAGGAAAGGAAAAACAGAGGACCCGAGCTGTGGCATCTCATGCAAGGGAAGAAGAGTAGAGCGTAATGGCTCTGTTGCTGTAAAGGTGATGGCCATTGCTGCTACTACCCGTGGGGTGGTTGTTTCTGTGTGGAATGAAGAGGCTGCTCGGGATGATTGATAAGGTGAACAGAGGAAGAAGAGCTGAAGGGCTGCAAGACAGGGGGGTGGTTGTTGCATGAGCAGCGGAATGAGGAGCAGAGCACTAGCTGCTGCTGCTCACGTTGCTGGCTGGGGAAGGAAGAAAGGGAGCTGCAAATTTTGAGGGAAAAGACCAGCTCTACTGTTTTTGCAGCTGCTGCTGCGAGAAGGAAAGGAAACAAGGAAGATGAAGCTGCCTGTGCTGCTACTACTGCTACTGCTGCTGGTGCTCTTCTCATCGCTATATACTGCTGTTGTTACGAGCCATCGTTGCAGGAACATGGTCTGTTGCAGCTGCTGTTGCTACTACCACTGAATGAAGATAAAGAAGATGGTAGCTGGATGGGAGCCGGGCATGATGAGGCGGAGGAACCGAAACCAGAGCAAGATGCTTTGTTACTGTCATGCTGCTGCTACTGCTACGTTGAAGATGAAGAACTAGAAATGTGTGGGGCGTGGTGCTCTGTTTTGGACGACGAGTAAGAACCAGGAAGAAGCTCTGGTTGGTGGTTGCACCAGCAAGCAAGAAGGAGAAGACAACCGAGCAAGATAATTGGTAAACAGAGGAGCTTGGTGGGACGGATGGCAAACTGTTGATGATGGCCGCTACGTTGAAGAAGAAGAAGACGAAGGAAGAAAACCAGCGGTGATTGTTGTGCCATTTGCTGCTATTGCTGCTTGTTGTTGCTGAATAGGGGAGAACAAAACCAGAAATCCTGGTTTTCAGTTGCAGCATGGAGTGAAGGAAAAGTCAAGGATGTTGTAAGTGTCTTGTTATGAGGAGTTGTGCGTTGCAGTGAAATCAGCTGCTGTTGCACGCTGGGACGGGAAAATGAGAACTGAAGCTGGTGCGTGAGGCTGGGGAACGGAACAGAGTAGCGCTACTCTGTTGTTGTAGCTGCTGCAACTACAACTGCGGCTGGTTAGGGTCCGTGGAACAAAGGAAAGAAGAACATGCTATTGCTGCTATTGTGGCTTCCATCAGACCATGCAGAGACGAGGAACAAAACAGGGGAGTTGCTATATGCTGGGTTTTGTGAGCACAAAAACCGTGAAGAACAGGCCGTGAAGTCTAAATGTGTATGTGCTCTGGTTTTCTTGGGCTGTTGACCAAGTTTCATAGAAGAAGAATGAAGCAGAGGGATGAAAATCTGATTTTGGTTGTGCATTTGGTTAGATGTTGATGTGGATCGTGAACCACTATGGAAATGAAGCGGAGCCTGAACAGTGTGTGTGTTGGATGGACGGTGTATATTGTTGAAAAAGATGAAATGCAACCATGTGCATGTGCTGCTAATGTGTAGATTGATAGTGGTGTGGTTTAGGGCGTTTTTAGCCCTTGTGATTGGAAACTTTGTGTTTGGAGGTGGGTTGAAGATGATGAGCTGAATGTAGCTACGGTTACTATGAGTGGCAGTTGATACGCACGGGAAGCACGTACAACAAAGGGAGAGTCATTGTTACCGTCATTCGCATCAAGAAGATGACATGAGGTATATTTGAAATTTTAAATTTCTAGATAATAAAAAAATTATTTTGATAATTTTAGATGCGAAAGCAAAATGAAATTAGAAATTAGAAATATATACAAATTAAAATTAATTAAACCAAGTACAGAAATAATTTAGACATTTATTTAATGATCCAAATTAAATGAATTCACTATGAGATTATTTATTAATTATTGAACATGAGGATTAATAGAATTAATAAAAATAAATTAATTAATCTTTTAAGTTAGGATAAGTTTATAATTTAATAAAGTAAACTAGTTAAAGACATGAAAAAAATAAACTTTAGGAGTTTAAAAGTCTTTTATAAGAAAATACTAAAATCTTATACTTCGAAACTAAACATGGAACGTCTAGAAGTCTTATTTTGTTCATAATTAAATTGATCATGATGTTAATAAATTATTTGTATTATAATGATTAAGTAATTAGAACTCTGATTATATGATAAAAGATTGCAAGTAAATTATTAAAGTTGAAATTTTAAATTAAGGAAATTTAGAAGACTCAAAAACTATTTTAATTAGAATATATAAAGTTTTAGAATTTTAGAATAACCCTACATTAGTTGGAAGTAATGCTTGAACTCTATAATTATCTTAGAAATTATTTAAGCTTAAGAGTAATTTTATCAAGTGTTAAATTTCAGATTTATATGTATATTAGCGTATCGAGGATCTCGAAGGAAAGCAAGGAGCCCCGAAAATCGGCAAAATCAGGTGGACGTGACTTCCTTGCTCATTTGTATTATATGGATTTAAGATTCAAGCATTTGGTTGAATAGTTCTAGGATTATTAGAATTTTGTTATAAAATTGATTGAACTTGTTTGGCTTGCTTGGCTGATGGTGTGATAATTTATTTAAATTGTGTTTCGTTCATTTCTAGCATGCGTTAATAGGAAATCATGCATTTAGATTTCATTATTTACTCATGTGAATAGCTTGTATTATTTGATTTAATTTCCATGATATGCGAGATGGTTGGCATGATTGAAATTGTTTGTAAAACTAAAATAAGACAATGGTTTATTAAGAATCCACGTACCGGTGCGATTGACGAGCCCGAGGTGGATCGAGGGGCATCTCCTATATGTCACTGCTTGAGATCGTCGAGCTACAAGGCGGATCATAGGTATTTTCATCAGGAGCTGACTATGACAGCTCGAAGTCTTTGGGAGATGGTACGATGCTGCAGTAAGTGCGCTCTCTTAGGCTGTGATGTGAGTGTCGATTGATTTTAGACGGTTATTGGAACCATCTGAGATTGGATTGAATCACAGGGAATGCCGAGAGGCATCTCGACCTTCTTCCAGTCTTAGATTTCGACTAAAATAAATAAATGTTTGAACGCCTAATGTTTGAAAGTGCTTGTAATGTTTTGGATTGGGTCTGTATAATGCATGTGATGTGTAGGATCGATCTATTGAGCTTTCTAGATCACTCCCACTTTATTTTTCATGTACACTTGGACGTAGAATATGTTGACTTACGTTAGAAGACTCGCACTTTGATTGGACACCTCATTGGGAGGTCATCCGGGATAGGTGACTTGGAGGTCATGTGTTATATACTTTAATGATTCGTTTTAATGTAATTACATTGGTTTAACTTTGGTTGTTTTATCTTTCAGTGCGAAGGAAACTCGGTGAGGGCTTCTTACATAAGATGGCATGTAACACCCGTAACTTCGTGGTCGTGTCACGTCGTGAGCGAACAATAGTAAACAAATTATTTCATAGCTCACTTGTGCTCGCGCGAAGGCGGGAGTGGTGCAAAAATGAAATCTGTTATTTGATCGAAAAATAATAATACTAATGATAGCATGATAAAACTATAAATTATGTTTTATAGATATGTATAATACTTGAAATAATAAATTGATGTTTATTATGACTAATGTAGAAAAGAAAAAAATATAGTGATTGAATTAATAACAATAATAATAACAACATGCAATATATAAATTGATCACAAGGTTCATACATTAATTTAGATGGTAACACATGTATTTATATAGATGAATATGGGTGTGTGTGCATATTGAGAAAAAATAATAATAATAATATTAATAATAATGATATATATATCATGGTAATCTTATTATAAGTTTTCATATAGATATATATTCAATTACATGACTGGAAAAAAAAAGATTGGATTTAAATTTTAAGAGATTAATATATATATATTTATATACATACATAACCTTATACAATATGATGATGGTTAAATTAAGGAAAAATATAGATATATGAAATTATAATAAAAATTAACTAAGTTAACTTGATTAGAAAATGGAGGGGAGGAATGTTGGCGTATTGAAGACGCCAGAACAGGGAGAAGCAATTGGAAATTTTGGGTCCGGTTGCCGTATCAGTGTCTGGAGATTTCTGGGCAGATGAGCTTGGCGGCAAATGAAGGAATTTTCTGGACAATTAAAACATTACAGAATAGGGGCTGATTGCTGTGCATTGAGAGCGTGGTCTGGGCAGTTGCTTCAGATGGAGGGGATGAACGAAGACAAGCTGTGTTGGAATTCCGTCCTATGTATGTTGTTGCTGCCATCACGGTTGAAGTCATTGTTGCTAATCCCGACAACTGCTGCTGCTACCACGACCGAACGAACAATGGAAGGAGCTGTAGATTCATGAATGAAGACTGAAATTCTGGTGTTGTGCTTGACGGATGGTAAGGGAGCTAGCTGGTTGGGGTGCCTGCTGGTGGTGTGGAAAGAAGAAGAACAAGAACAGAGGCCGGGAGCTGCGAATTGCAGCTACTGTGGGACGACAATGCACGAACAAAGAAAGAGAAGAAAGCAGCGCATGAGCTGTTGCTGCATGCTTCTACAATCCGAACGAGAGGAAGAGGAATGGAGAAGAAGAACCAAAGCAATGCTCTGTTTTGTGTTGATTTCAGCTACTGGTGGCATTGCTGTTGCCGGATGAAGGGAACGCCAGGCAGAGGTGATGAATAGGAAACAGGGGGTTGTTTCCATGGTGATTGAATGGAAACTGAAGAGAGATGGTGTTCTGTTGCGTGTGGCCGCTGCAGCAACGACGCAGACCGGAGAAGAAGAAGAACAGGAGCACGGTGCCCTGTTTTGCAAAATTACTGCTGCAGCAAAGAAGAAGAACAGAGGGATGAAGAACGTAGGTATCTAATATTCCAAAATTTTGTTAAATAAGTTTGAAGAAAATAAATAAAATAAGTTAAATAAATTAATTTCAAAGATTTTAAGAAATTTTGAGTGCAAATAGTGGGCTGGCACATGAAAAATAATTTATATTGGAGATATAATAAAAATTAGGATAATTAAATAAAAATTACAATTTAATAGAATTAACTATGAAATTTAAGGAATTACTTAAGAAATAAATAGAAATAAAATATTTACACATATTAGCTAATATGTGAATGAATAAGGTGTGTGTTAACACAATAAATGTGAATACTAAATATTATAGGAATAGGTACATAGAAAAATTCTTATAATTAAATAAAATGTATTTACTAAAAATAAATCAAACATTATGTAAATAATGGTATATAATTACATAATTTATTATATGAAAATGAAATATGAAACAAATAAAAATACATGGAAAATGAAAAAATACAAATTATTTAATTATTAGCATTAAGAATATTAAAGAAATGGAAATATGTAAAATAAATGTAATATTAAATAATTAGAAAGGAGAAAAATTTAGCAAATTATCAAAATGGAAGGGAATATACAAGAAAATCAAATTTTTATCAATTTAGAAGTGTCCAATTGGCTAAAATTCGGATTATAGAAGCTTTAAGAAGTAATTTGGTAATTAGAAACTGCATCCAACGGTCCAAATTCGATCTGTCCGATCCAACGAGTAAGATCAAAGGCTTAAACGACTCCCGGATGTACCAAATCACGTAAATCCAACGGCCATGAATCAATCATCCAAATCCAATGGCTCGGATCAAAATCGGAATCGAAGATCGCGAACACACTGCGATCGAGGCGAATCGGACAGTCCAGAAACGATCAAGTTTAATCGAACGGACGTGATTCGTTTCGTTGATCGTGAAATCTGATCCGCACACGGAACTCGAGGTTCATCCAACGGCGAAGATCAAAGCCGTGTGGATCTGATCACGAACCAGTGACGCGCTCGAGGAAGATCAATGCTCCAGATCAAATTCGATGATCTTGATCGTGATCTGATGTTATCATCGAGGATCATCAACGGCCGAGATTCCACGCGCCAAAACGTAATCGCGAACGACCACTCCGATCGAGGTTGATCAACGGATGAGATCGAAGATCCGACCTTGTTGCTTGATCCGAGAACGATCCAACGGTTCTAATTTAAACTGAAAGCGTGTCTCGAGGCAGATCCAACGTTCCAGATGTTATCCGCCTAATCTGATCACGAAACGCATCTTTAGGATGATCTGACGGCCGATATTCGATGCTTCGTATAAAATAAACGAAAATCCGAAATAAATCATTAAAAATACTTCAAAAATCCAAAAATTGGTTTCTAAAATCCCAAAAATTTCCAAAAAAAATTTCATTCTAATCTCCTATGCTTGGGGGGCACGAAAATTTAAATTATTGACAAGTTTCTTAGCATTAGAGCACCACAAACTTGCTATTCTACACACTTTTGAAGCCTATATAAACCCCCCAATGCTCACAACTCAAACCATCTCAAGCAACAAGAGTTGAGTTGTCATCTTGTGCTTCAAGCCCTCTTCTTGGCTCTCCTTCTCACTTTTCTTTTCTCTTGAGTGTGAGAAGTTCTTGGTTTGAGGATTCTTCTTGGGTGATTGTCTTGGTGTTGAGCATTGGGAACTATTGCTTCAACTCTGGGGAAAACTACATATCAAGGTGGAAGTGATTTCTTAAACTCTTTTTTTTCTTTCTTGATTCATTAGCATGTTCATTGTTTGTTTGGTCTTAGAAATCAATGATTTTCAGTCTTGTTTGTGTTTGAAAACATGTTTCAATTTTAGTTTTGATCCATGTTCAAGATCATGCAACATCTATGCCATATTTAGAATCATGTTTAGGTTTTATCTCAATATGTGATGCATGATTTTGAGTGTTCTATGCTTGAATTTTCAGTTTGATTATATGCTGAATTTATTTATTCTAGTCTCATGT
>JAJIYU010000516.1:0-49169 GCA_030144865.1 Tinospora cordifolia
TCCAATATTCGAATTTTTGTATTTTTTTCTAAAATCATTAAAAATTATTATATCAGAATTTCTCATCAAAATCTCCAATTATACATCATTTTCTCATTTATTCCATTATTTTCTCCTAAAAATTGAATAATCCATAAAAAATTACAATTTTTGTCCAAAAAATTTCATTAATTACACAAAAAATTTCATAAGTATTTCAAAAATTCATTCATTAATTCCAAAAATTATTTCTCTCAAGAAATCACATTTTCCTTACAATCCCATGTATTTTCTCTTTAAAATCACATTTTTTCCATTATTTCAATTTTCTCCAATAAATAATTCGAAATTGGAAAAATTTAAGGATAATTCATGTATTTTATTTAAAATTTTCGAAAATACATATATCGAACCTGAAAATTTTGTACATCAAAACATGGGTCATCACATATTTAATTTAATTCTATAAATACATATACATATATAAATTACATTAATTACTTAATTTAATTTAATTTAGTTAATTTCTAATTTAATTTAATTAATTTCTAATTTAATTTAATTAATTTCTACACAACTATTTAAAAGATTAATTATTTATTTTCTTGATTATATCATATTTAAAAATTTATTTTCGACGTGTATGCGTCATAAAACTTTGGGTTATTACAATCTACCCCCCTTAAAAGAAATTTCATCCTTGAAATTTAAATGAGAGTACATACCTCAAAGACGTATCCCATCAAGTGTTCTTAGTGAAGAGATCTTGGTATTTCTTCTGTATCTTGCTCTCCAGTTCCCAGGTCGCTTTTTCCAGGCCATGATGCTTCCATAGAACCTTGACCAAAGGGATGACAAAACCTTGACCAAAGGGATGTCTTTGGTCCTGAGACTCTACACCTTACGATCTAAAATTCTAATAGCTAGTTCTTCGTAAGTTGCATCATCCTAAAATATGATATTTGCCACTACAGAACATGTGAAGGATCTGGTTCATACTTCCGAAGCATCAAAACGTGGAACACATTGTGGATTGAGGAAAATTTGTTGGGTAGATCCAACTCATATGCACACTCACCGATCCGTCTTAGTATCTCGAACGGACCGATGAATCTAGGGGCTAACTTCCCCTTAGCTCCAAATCGTCTTATTCTTTTTTGTGGACTGATCTTCAGGAATACTTTGTCACCTGGTTGGAACTCTAGAGGTTTTCTTCTTCTGTCAGCATACCCCTTCTGCCTACTCTGAGCTGTAACCAACCTCTGTTGGATCTTTTTAATTTGGGTATTCATATCCTCAATTATCTCGGGTGCAGTGAGTACATGATCCTCAAACTCTGCCCAACAAGATGGTGATCTGTAGGGTCTACCATTGAGCGCTTCGTATGGAACCACACCAATGCTCGCCTGATAGCTGTTATTATAGACAAACTATGCTGGAGGTAAATACCTACTCCAATTGCCCTTGAAGTCAAGAGCACACGCTTTCAGCATATCCTCAAGTATCTGAATGAACTTTTCTAATTGTCTATATGTCTGTGAGTGAAAGGTTGTGCTCATGGTGATCCTGCTGCCTAATTCTTTTTGTAAGCTCTGCCAAAAGTGAGAAGTGAATCTAGCATCTCTATCTGATACTATAGTCTTAGGAACACCATGTAATTTAACAATCTCTTTGACACATAACTCACCCAGTTTACTTACTGAATCTGTAGATCGGATAGGCAAGAAATGTGCTACCTTTGTTAACCGATCCACTATGACCCATATAGTGTCTTCCCCTTTCTGATTCCTTGGAAGACCAGTAACAAAATCCATCGTGAAATGATCCCACTTCCATTCTGGTATCGAAAGTGGCTGCAATAAACTTGATGGTTTCTTATGTTCGACCTTCACTTGCTGGCAAGTGAGACACCTAGAGACATACTTGGTTATGTCTCTCTTCATTCCTCTCTATCAAAAAGTTTTCTTCATATTTTTATACATCTTATCACCACCTGGATGCATTGTGTACTTAGTATGATGTGCTTCATCCAGTATGATGTCTTTAATTTGTCTTGTGTTTGGTACATAGAGTCCATCTCCTAGTCTAAGTGTACCCTCTAAATCAATTCTAAAATTCTAAAGTCTGCATGCTTACCTTATTTGATGCCTTCAATCAAGTCTGCTAACGATATATCACTTTTCTATTCATCTCTGATCTGGTGGATGATATTCGACTGGCAAATCATTGCATACAGATATGCCTGATGTTCATTAGTAGCTATACCCAGATCATAGTCACTAATCAGTTGATACATTTGTGCAATTTCTTCATCCCTCATGTGGGTCTTTCTGCTAAGTGCATCTGGTACTACATTAGCTTTGCTCGGATGATAATGTAGCCGAAAGTCATAGTCCTTTAGGAACTCTAGCCATCTTCTTTCCTAAAAATTCAGTTCTTTCTGAGTATGTATATTTGATGTTCCTATGATCCGAGTATAGATCTAAGCTCTCTGCATAGAGATAGTGCCTCTAGATTTTCAAAGCAAACATGATCGTTGCTAGCTCCAAATCATGTGTAGGATAGTTCTACTCATGCGGCTTCAACTGTCATAATGCATAAGCCACTGGTTGTCCCTCTTGCATCAATACTACACCTAACTCGTGTAATGAAACATTGGTATATAAGGCATACCTCATTCCAAGAATAGGAGTAACTAACACAGGAGCTGTGGTAAGTCTTCTTTTCAACTCTTGGAATGTCTGTTCGCATTTGTCATTCTAGATGAATTTTTCTCCTTTCCTAGTTAGTTTAGTTAGGGGTTCTGCCAATTTAGAGAAGTCGCTAATGAACCTATAGTAGTACCCTGCCAACCCTAGAAAACTTCTAATCTTTATCATGTTGGTTGGCTGTTTCCAAGTGGTTACCCTTTCAACCTTCTTCGGATCTACTGATATACCCTCAGCTAAGACAACATGGCCAAGAAACTTGACATTCTTCATCCAAAATTCGCACTTACTAAATTGGCATATAACTAGTTCTTCCTAAGAGTCTCCAATATTATGTGTAAGTGTTGTTCATGCTCAGCATCAAATTGAGAATAGACCAAAATGTCATCTACAAAGACTACAATAAATTGGTCTAGATATTGGTTGAAGACCCTATTCATTAGGTGCATGAATACTGCAGGTGCATTGGTCAGACCAAACAACATGAATGTGTATTCAAAATGACCATACCTAGTCTTGAATGTTGTCTTCGGTATGTTAGACTCCCGGATTCTAAGCTGATGGTACCCTGACCTCAAATCTATCTTGGAGAATCATGTGGCTCCCCCTAATTGATCGAAAAGGTCATCTCTCCTCGGTAATGGGTGCTTGTTCTTGATAGTTACTTGATTCAACTTCCGATAGTTGACACATAATCTCATGGATCCATCCTTCTTTTTCACAAATAGAACCGAAACTTCCCATGGCGACTCACTCGGTCTGATGAAACCCTTCGCTAGAAGCTCATCTAGTTGTGTCTTCAGCTCAATTAACTCTATCGGAGCCATTCTGTAAGCCGAAATAGCAATAGGGTTCGTGCCCGAATGCAGTTCAATCTTAAACTCTATTTGCTTGCGCGGAGGGAGACCATGCAATTCATCAGGAAACACATCCATGTATTCCCTTACTATAGGGATTTGCTGAATATCCCTAGACCTCTCTGCATCATCATCTACTCTCTATTTGGAGTCTTCCTTCTGCTGCATAGAATACAATAAGGCTAATGTCGGACTTCTAGGCAGTTTCTGTCTTGTTCCCATCAATTTTCAAAATTTTCCCACATGGCAACCTTATAATAACTCTCCGTCTCTGGCAATCTATCTGAGCTTAGTATTGGGTCAACCAATCCATTCCCAATATCATATCATAACCACCAAAATGGAGTACACAAAGATCTACCATCATCCGATGATCTCCAAATGCAAGCTCACATTTACAATATCTCCTTGAGCTCACTGTGTTCCCTATTGGCGTGGGTACGTCTAACAAGACTGCTAATGGGCTAGTTACTAATTTCAATTTATCAACCACATCTTCAGAAACAAATGATCTAGTGGCACCTGAATCAAATAATATCATTACAGCAATGCCAAACAATAAATAAATACCTTCCACTGTTGAGGTGGAATCTGTATTACTATCTATAGCATATAAGCTCACTTGCCCTTTCTGCTGCTGTTGAGGCTGGCCTGTCTGGACTCGAGTTTGTGATTGTAGTTGAGGTGTTGATCTAGCTGCTTTACTTGGAAGTCTCAAGCTAAATGTCCCTCCTGATTACATGAGAAACATAATCCCTGTCTGCTGGCCTACTCTATTTGTTCCCTTCTAGTTCTGTCAAAACGATTGCGTTGAGTCTGGGACTGTCTCTGTGCCTGAGGTGCTCTGCGACTTCACTGTCTGGCGGACCTCTTTTGTGAAGGTCCCACTGTCTGTCCAGACCGTTCTCTCTTCCTATTCTTCCATGCCTGCAAACCTCTAGATCTCGTTCTACTATCTGTGCCCTTTCAACTATTTCTTTAAAGGTGGTTAGCTTCATAGGTGCTACTATTTTTCGAATTTCCATTCTCAGTTCCTCAATGAACTGTTTTGCCTTTGCTTGTTCTTCCCTTACCAAATCAGGTGCCAATCTTGGCTGTTCTGTGAATTTTGTTCGTACTCTGTCACTGTTATTTTCTTCTGTGTTAGATGAACGAACTCAGATTGCATCTTTCTCTTCTTTGCTATTGAGAAGAAAACGTTATAAAAGAGATTCTTAAATTCTTCCCATGTCATATTGAATTCATCAATAGTAAGATCATTCATAATCGTCTCCCACCAATGGTATGCTGGCCCTACTAGTTGATGCACTATTAAAGCTATTCTCCTTGGCCCTACAGCTCCCATAACATTTAGATGCTTGATTTTTTTCTATGAACCATTTGTCAATAGCGAGGGGGTCTGTTATATCTTCCAATATACTAGGCCTCAGTTTCTGAAATTCAATCAACAATTCTTTCTGCTCCTTATCATACCCAGCAATCCTGCTCTGAGTAATTGCCTTTGAAGACCTGGCCTCCAACTGAGTCTGAGGAGGAGCTGATGTCTGAGTCTCTTGCTATGGCTACACAAGTGGTTGTACTAGTACAGGTGGCTGAGATGATATGGAGGGCTGCAATACTTTCAAAACTTGCTCCACTACTCTCAATACCAATGTTGGGTTCACCTCTACCTCTGCTGGTGTTGTGGCCATTGGTACATTCTCCAGTCTCTGTTCTGGCTCGTCTGTAGTCTCTTCCCAAGCCGCGTTTCTGTTAGGCCTTCCCCTCATCATTATCTACAGGTCAAAACTCATTTCAGTATCTAATACTTTAGAATTTAATCAAACTGAAGCAGAAAATTCCAATAACTATAATTAAAATATAATTACAATTCCACTTCAATTTGCAAGTCAACCATTTTCTCAACATACTGGATACAATGACTTATACTTCTAACCATTTGTTCTAACCCACCTAAGTTCCTCATATTTCTGTGCTAATGTGCCTCTAGGTGTTTGTTTCTTAGTTCTCGATTTGTTTCAATGGTTTAAAAGTTTATGCTTCTAAGTCGACGACATTTCGTTTATTTCAAGGTACAAGAGTTCGGGTAAATACTCAAAATAATTATTGCCTATATAACAATCAATCACACAACAAACAAGCAAACAATACACGCTAGCATAATGAAACCTCAAGCTTCCGTCTGTGCTTATAGGTTTGTGCGCCCCATTCCACACTCGCCTTTCCACACAGACTTCCACTTAGGAATTTCATTACACCCATTACAATGGCGCAAGTGTCTCGATTTCTAAGGTTAAAGCAAAACCCACAGTACTGGACTGCCCTATCCCAATACAATACAGTGTGTACGAGTTCAGCAAAAGAAACCGATCACTCACTAAACATGGTCTGTCATTCTTCGAGTCCAAAATTCCTCCATATCTCTAAATCTCTATACACCCCATCCTACATAGAGATAAAAAATACAAGATTCTCCTAAACCGAGTCCTGACCAAACAAGTGTGCTTCATTCACATTATCAGTCTCTACCTATGCCCTAAAAGGTTTTATTTATGGACCCACTGTACTTTCTAGTCAACATCCGATCTTTCCTAGACCTAGTGTCCCAACGATTGACTAACAATGTTTATCTTTTCTATGTGATACCATCAGTCTCAAGTCTTGGACCTTTCCTTAGTAGTGCTCGACCTTCTAGGACTTTTAGTCAGAATGCAGGTCAACCTTCGGGGACATTCTTTCACAGAAGTAGATCTGACCAAGATCAGTCCCTCAGAAACCTTTATCCCAAGAGAAAGTAAACAATTTGGGACCACCACTCTATGGCAATGGCCTTTCTAGGACCTCACATCAAAGCAAAGGTATACCATCAAGTGTATTCTTCCAAAGAAGAAGATCAACCTAGACCCCACCTTCAGGGACTTGTATTCAGGGAAGATGTCAACTATTAGGACCATTACCAGGACTTAATCTCAACATGAGCACGTTAGTATCACCTAGATTTTCTCTAGACTTCTAGCCATTTAGTAGAGTCATTTATTCAATTCAATTGCTATTCAAAATCGATTCAATAAATTCGTTTCCAGTGAAAATTCCATTTTAATGAAAATTAGATACCGGTGATAATTCCCTTCCATTAAGTGTGTCCACACTGAGCTACATTTTCCCAGTGAGGTACAACCATAGCTCTGATACCATTTTGTGACACATGATTTCAAGTTCAGATTTCTCGGTACATAATCATCGAGTCATCCTTTCTTAAAATCGAGTTGTCAACTTTCCATTTCCTATTTTTCTTTCTTCTGAAAGTTTACATAATCTATATGTAATGCAGACCAACATTAATGCATAGAATGTCAATAATCTACCCATTATCACCAGTTTTCATTCATGAAAATAGTAAGATTTCAAAACATCATACTAACGCAGTAGTAAAAGTCAGAAAACATTCAGTTAACTACTGTCATAGTCATTTATACAAAATAAACACAAGTACATTTAGCTTTTAAGAGTTCTGTATAAAGTTTCGCATCATACCATACAAAAGATTACAAATCCTGTTTAAATATTTACATCAAAATAAGACACAAGAAAGCAATTGTAACAACCTTTAAATGAAACTCTGACATCAATCCTTGTGCCTGTTAGTGAACATTCCTGTTAGTACCTAAAAAATAAAATGGGAGTGAGCTCGAAAGCCCAGTAGGTCCTTCATACACATCATCAACATTATACAAACTAAGAATAAAAACATGCACTCACTTTCACACATTAATCGTTTCAAATATTCATTTGTCTATTGTACTCTAAAGATCGAAAGAGAATCCTCTCTCGATATTTCCTGTAATCCAAACGAGTAACTCCCAGTACACAATCCAGGTGTATGATCGTGATTCTCCACGTATTGCAATCCAGCATTACCATCATGATATAACCTCTCCAAGTATTAGCGCTATCAATACCAAAAACGAGTACTCTAGGTATACAATGCAGACTATACCATGGGATTATTGTCTAAGAAAGGGTATCACAATCCCGTGTTCACAATCAAGTGATTACCACTTCCAAAAACAATTCAGCTATCCAGCTAGATAAATGGAAATATCTACGATATGTCCAGACTAATGCACATAATACACTGTATGGAGGGTTACAGTGCGCCTATGACAATCCATCGCATTGGCACGTGGAATTCTTAATCAACAATTAATCTTATTTAATTCCACAAACAGTGTCATCCATACAACATCATTCAGCAGATATTCACAAATACAAGATGAATAAAATGAATCAATCATAAACTCAATAAAACGTTTCAAAAAGCGATTAATCGGACATTATGCTCATCATTCAAGTCATTCCAGTCACTAACAAATAACAATCATAGCATACAAATTTTTTTTTAAGTTAACAATCATCATGTTTTGAATCTATAATTCGCATAATATTAATGAGCAAGGAAATCCTCCCTACCTAAGGTTTATGCATTTCCCTTGCTTCCATTTTTCACACTAATCCACTTTTAAATGTTAAATATGTCATTTAAAATTTATGATATTATTCTTCGAATCTTCACAACCCCTTAAACTTCGATATCACATTCCATTCACATCCATTCCAGAATAAATAGCATGATATAAAAATTATCTCCAAGAATAATACGATTTTAGATACCAAACCTTTAGCTAAAGCTCCCAAAATTCTCAGTCTCCTGTTTCACAGCTCAATTTCTTGTTTCTAAGCTTTTTTAATATTTCAAGCTATTCTCAAGATTCCAAACAATGCAATTTATCCATTTAACATTCTTTTCAACTTCAAAATAAGGAATAAGTTTATACTTTATTCCTTCACATCTCCTATAATTTAATTTAATTTATTTTAACTAATTGTGACTCAAAATAAATAAAAATACACTATTTTACCTTTTTTTCGCTTCCAATTTGTCTCTCAAAAACCCTCCAGATGATTTATAAAAATAATCTACAATGATAATTATAAATATAATAATTACATATTATACATATGAACTGCTTATAAAGAAAGAAGCTTTAAAATCATAATTTATCTAATTTTTAAAAATTTTATTAAATAATCCTATTAGTTAATCGTCAACCAAAATTTCAATTGATATCTAAAATTCATGACTTTGGTATCGATGGATGCAAATTTTCATTATCTAAACTTCTATGGGTTTTAGTTAAAACTTGGTTGGAATTTAACACCATCAAAAGCCTATCCAAAGATTATAAAACTTTGGGTATTTATTTTAAAATCTATAGGCAAACTAACATAATCTAACCACATATTTGAGATCTACTCATCACCAAAAGTGTTTTGGTATAACTTTTACTAAGTTTCACTCACTGGGAAAAAATACTCAATTTTTGAGTACGGGTATAAAACACTATCTATAGTAAAAATTACACTCCTAAGATTGTTATACATGACTTACTTAGTGTTTTTGTAACTAAAATTAGAAAAAAATTGCTTACTTACACGTCAAATCCAATGAAAAATTAGATCTTTCTTCCATTTTCTTCTCTTTCTCGTTCAGTCTTTCTTTTCATTTCTGGTTTGTATTCTAGATGTGTTAAGCTTCTGGATAATTCTAATATGTTAGTTGGGAAGTGAAGATGAAACGAAATGATGAAGCATCACGTGAGCCACTTATTCAATTTAAACCATACATTTCAAAGCGAACTCCACCGCCACTTTTCTTTTTGTAATGCCAACCACTCATTTCATGCTCACCATCCATTATTTTAGTTAGCTAAAATCCACCACCCATTTATATTTTATACAAAGTATGCTAATGATTGATATTCCTAAGTTAATTTTAACCACCACATCTATCTCATAAGAAGCATATCAATGATTAATATTCTAAATTTTATTTCAATTGTTACCCTTAAATAATACATAATATTCATTAATTGAGATATGTCATTAGTTCATAAATATTAACCACTTTAATCATCCAAATCATATATATATAACACATTATTTAATTCAATTAATTTGATTTAATTACTTTATACACATTTATTTAATTTAATTCTATAAATACATATACATATATAAATTACATTAATTAATTAAATTAATTTAATCTAGTTAATTTTTAATTTAATTTAATTAATTTCTACACAACTATTGAAAACATTAATTATTTATATTCTTGATTATATTATATTTTAAAATTTATTTTCGATGTGTATGCATCATAAAACTTTGGGTTATTACAATTACTGCGGCAATGGACCAAGGTAACCAAAATGCAAATTTTTAGACAAATCGATTATCGCGGTACATTATTGTGGCAACCAAGTGCAAGTATTGATGAATAGTATTATTATCATGGTAATGCAAAAAAGAATAGGATTTGATATGTCCCCTAATTTGTGGATCTGTGTCTCCCCCAAATTGTTACAAACAACTATCACGATAAGGTGATTGAAAAAGGCATCTTACAAGCTGTTGAGCAGTTGGGAACCTTGGCTATAAATTGAAAAGTGTTCTAAGGGTTTGAGCATCTATTCTTTGGATCACGTAGAATCCATTGTACATAGTTCCATCATCATTCTTTGAAGTTCTTGGGATCAAGGAGAAGATTTAGCTAACAGTTGGAGCAAGGAGCAAAGGAAGAGATCCAATTCTCTCCAGTATGACTTTCATTGTTTATAATCCTTGTATCTATAATGTTTACATTATGTCAAGCTAAATTCTCCATTCTATGATGCAATTTCAAGTGTGTGAACCCTTGATTCTTAACTTAATTTCTGTGTAACAAGTAGGAGCATTCCATTCAAGCTTTTAATTAATCTATGTTGATGTTCTATTTAATTTGTTGTGACCTTAATACTTTCTATTTACTGGCCATAGATAGGAATATTTTAGACTGTTTTACTAACTCAAGAGAGAGGTTTAATGTTTTGATAATCAAGTTATAAACCAGGATGGACCAATGGGTTGGGAGGTAGCTAGTTTTGGTAAGAGTTTACACGTGAAAAATAGAACATTACTACATTAGTTGTTTTTCACTGTGCCACGAGAGAAGGCATTTGGAACTTGACTAATATGTGTTAAGATAACCCAAGAGAAACTTTTAATGGCAAGTGTTGTAACCTGCAGAACACAAGATATATAGTTAAGACCAAAATTAAAGGGTAAACACATGAGATTTTATTATCCTAGAATCTTGGTCAATATAAACTTTAACGTAGTTTTCTTTTGATTTTAACTTAATTCATGTTTAACAATCACCTTTAATCTATAGAAACTTGATAAAAATGATGCTAGTAATAAATTGGGCTTTGAGATTATTACTCCTAATCTGTTCCTATAGGACGACATCCAGTTCTCAATAAATTATTACTACTTGCAACACTGCATACTTGCAGTGCCTACCAACAAGTTTTTTGGCGTCATTGCTGGGAAACGACAAACAACAATCTTACAACCAACTGGCCTTGGTTAAATTTTAATCAAGAAAATTTTCTTTTTATTTTCTATTCTTTTATTTGTTGGGTACACTTTATCTTGGGTTATTTTTGTTTGTGGTGTTTCAGTTGTTGATGCATAGAGACTCGATAGAGTTGAGAATACTTGATTTGGCAAAGACAATTAGACAAACAACCACAGGACAACATCAAGCAAGAAGTGTGCAATGCTAAGGTCTTTGTAAGGATAAAAAAGTTTTGGGTTTTGATTAACTAGTATCCACATTGAGTTAACAACGTTAAACACAATACTAGGTAAAAGGCAACCAGCTAAAATTTTGTTTCTTTCCTTTTTAATTTTTCTTTAATGGCTTGAATGTTAGTTTCCTTTTGAAAAAAAAATAGAAGAACTAGTTAGTGCGGTATACTACCACAGTAACCAAAGTTATCCATGAAAATGATATGGTTACCGTAGTACATTACCGCAGTAACTGGACTGTAACATTTTTATACGACTTGTTACCATAGTGGTGTTATACACTACCGCAATAACAATAGACATATAAGAAAACCCACCACTTCTCTTTTCATTTCTGCTTGTAATTATGGAGATACCCTCTAATACGTATAATGTTTCAAATTCTTTGTGTTCTTCATCATCCATCAAGCAAATATGAGTCTACTCTATTTTCTTGTGTGTTTCCTTTATATTTTAATGCTTCATTTAGATTTTGTTTTAAATGTTTATTTGACTGATGTTTGGTATTGTTTCTGAATGGTTTGTTAATGGGTCTCGACAATTCATAAATTACATCCCATTTTTAGTTTGAATTTGTCTCTAAAATTTAGTTCTATTCATTGAGCTTGTTAATATGATCCAATTATTTTCATATGCATGAGTTGAATGATTTTGGATGCTCCTGTTTTATTGGGTTCTTCAATTAAAAATATAACAACATCCATTTTGCTGATTTTGATCATTTTTCAAAGGTATCATTCTTCAGAGATGATTATGTATGATGATTTCATATAATTTTCATGGGGCATCTATTTTATTTTGTTATCACTAAAACTTCCAAACTCCTTGTACCTTAATCTTATGAATTCAATGAATGATTAATGATCACTAATCATGCTTGCTATTTGTTTCTTCTATGCATGTTTCAAAAGCAAGTACATATATGGATGCCTGTAAATCATTGTGATGTCCCTTGTATTGGAACAACATGTTGGAATTGAGGTCTCGAGGACAAGGCATGGTTTAAATTTGGGGGTGCACATTCAACAATATCTTATTCCATTGAGGTCAAATTCTTTTAATTTTTGTACTCCATCAATCCTAAACTACGTATTTATAGGCATGACACAAATTCTTGTTCATCGAAACTCCGTTTAAGCATTAGGACATGAGCATATAGGTTACACTTAATCTAAATCAATGCCATATCTTTTGAAAAAAATTCAGTGAGGTGACCTATGAGATTGAAAATTCCTTTAGTGTGTTGATATAAAGAAAATGTAGGGAAGTT
Organism: Tinospora cordifolia; assembly: GCA_030144865.1. Classification (NCBI taxonomy): domain Eukaryota; kingdom Viridiplantae; phylum Streptophyta; class Magnoliopsida; order Ranunculales; family Menispermaceae; genus Tinospora; species Tinospora cordifolia. Next base: position 12,510 of record JAJIYU010000516.1, read on the forward strand.
TCAAATAATCTGTGTGCTTGGTTTATTCAAAATTTGACTTTGACAAAACTCTTTAGTCTTAGGTGAATTGAGAATTCGAAAACTAAGAAAAGTGAGGAGTGAAAATCATAACACAAGTGGAAAAAATTTCCCACGTGCTCTTGAAATATTCAATTATATTCTAAACATTGCTTAAGAATAACTCTAGGAGGGAAAGGATACAACTATTTTTGTTCAAGTTTGAGCCCAAAGACCAATCCCAGCACATAAAGAATCCCTTTGCAACAAATTTTGAGCCTTTAAGCCTATTTCTTTGAAATAAACCCAAATGTTAAACACATGATACTTCTCATATATATATATATATCAATTGAACCTATTAGTGTGCACTCATAGTGATGTTAATGCTTACTATGGTGAATGAAAGGATACAATCATCAATATGCATATTTATATGATATAAAAAAAGAAGGGAGAAGAAAAAAATATAGATAGAGATAGTTTTACGCAGTAATTCAATCTTATTGATGAAAGTTGAGCTTCCAATGTGTTTTATGGGTGCATGTATGGGCTCCAATAGAAATGCATGTGAAATCATAAGTTTTGGGGAGCCATGAAAGCAAGGTTGAGGGTATGAACAAAGAAAAAAATAAAGGAGTGTATAGAAGGAGATCATAAATATAGATGATCAAACAAAAAAGGTTATCATTATTGCTATGAGTGTGCATTTGAGTCAGAAATTGAATTTTTTCACACTTATACCTAGAACTAAGCCATGTTACAACCTAAAAGAAAGACAACTAATTCTAACTCAAGTTTGACTTGAGCAAAGGATGGATAGAAGAGAACATTGACAGATTTTGTGTACTTAGATATTATGAAAGAATTTCTATGAGTGAAGTGATGACTACAAATCACATGCATAGTCTGGGAGGACCAAAATACCAACAGACAATGGGGTGAAGTTGAAAAAAAATAGGGATGAAAGAAAACTCTAGACAACTTGAATGACCCTAAGAACTTGTCAATAAAACACAAGCTAGAGGAGTGGAAAATGGAGGTCGCAATGATAAGTGACAATTAAACTTACTACCACAATAGGGAAACTTAGTACCATGATAACCAATGCAAAAATTGAAGAACAGGACCTGAAAAAATAATGCTACAATATGTTAATGTGATAATGGATTGAGGTAATTCACTGTAGTAGAATTCATTACTGAGGTAAGTGATCGAGATAACTAGAGGAGCAAAATCTAGGCAAAAGCATTACTGTGGTAACATGCATTACCATGATAACTGACCGAGGTAACCGGAATGCAAATTTTCGAACGAATCCATTACCGCAGTAACCAAATGTAATTATTGGTAAACAAAACCATTACCGTAGTAATGTAGAATAAAACATGATTTAATATGTCCCCTAATTTGTGGATCTGTGTCTCCCCCGAATTATTACAAATAGCTACCGCGATAATGTAGCTGAAAAAGTCATCTTACAAGCTACTGAGCAGTTGGAAACCTTGGCTATAAATCGAGAAGTGTTCTAAGGGTTTGAGCATCCATTCTTTGGATCACTTAGAATCTATTGTACATAATTCTGTCATCATTCTCCGAAGTTCTTGAGATCAAGGAGAAGATTTAGCTAAGAGCTAGAGCAAGGAGCATAGGAAGAGATCTGAGTCTCTCTGATATGATTTTCATTGTTTATATTCCTTATATCTATACTGTTTACATTATGTCAAGCTCAACTATCCATTCTCGAATTCAATTTCATGTGTGTGAACCCTTGATTCTAAATTTAATTCTTGCATGACAGGTAGGAGCATTCAATTCAAGTTTTTAATTAATTTATGTTGATGTTCTATTTTATTTCTTGTAATTCTTTCTATTTACGGCGATAGATAAGAAGATTTTAGACTGTTTTACTAACTCATGAGAGAGGTTTAACAGTTTGATAATCAAGTTATAAACAAGGATGGACCAATGGACTGGTAGGTAGTTGGTTTTGATAGGAGGTTGCACGAGAAAAACAAAATGTTATTGCATCAGTTATTTTTCAGTGCGCCTTGGGAGAGGGTGTTTGGAAGTTGACTAATAGGTGTTAAGATAACCTGGGATGGAGTTTTAATGGCAAGTGGTATAACCTACAAAACACAAGATAGACAGTTAGGGCCAGAATTAAAGGGTGAATACATGAGTTTTTACTTTCCTTGAATCTTGAACAATATAAACTTCAACGCTACTTTCTTTGGATTTTAATTTAATTCATGTTTAACAATCACCTTTAATCTGTAGCTTTGATAAAATTGATACCAACAATAAATTGAGCTTTGAGGTTATTACTCCTAATCTGTTCCTAGAGGATGACGTCCGGTTCTCAACTAGTTATTACTACTTGCGACACTGAATACCCGTAGTGCCTACCAACAAGTTTTTTGGCATCATTGCCGAGGAAGGACGAACAATAATCGTAGAACCAGTTGAAGTTGGTTAAATTTTAATCAAGAAATCTTTTTCTTTTCTTTTATATGTTGGATACACTTGATCTTGGCTTGATTTTGCTTGTGGGTGTTTCAAATGTTGATTAATAGAGACTTAACACAATTGATTGAACTTGATTTGGCAAAGACACTTGGACAAACAACCACAGGACATCATCAAGCAAGAAGTGTGCAAACACAAGGTGTTTGCAAGGATCAACAAGTTTTGGGTTTTGATTAACTAATCGCTGGGAGGGAGGCAACTAGCTAAATTTTATTTTTCTTTCCTTTTTAATTTTTTTTAATGGCTTGAATGTTAGTTTCCGTTTGAAAAAAAAACAAACAAAAAAAACACAAGAACTAGTTACCATGGTATACCAGCGCAGTAAACAAAGGTAGCCATGAAAATGATATGGTTACCGCGATACATTATTGCAGTAACCAATATGTATTTGTTCTGGGAAACAGTTACCGAGGTATATTAGCACAGTAACTGGAATGTAACATTTTTGGGCAAGTTGTTACCGCGGTAGTGTTATATACTACCACAGTAATAGTAGACATATAAGAAAAATCTGCCCTTTCTCTTTTCATTTCTGCTTGTAATTGTTGGAGACACCCTCTAATACTTTAGTGCTTCAAATTCTCTATGTTCTTCATCATCTATCAAGCAAATGTGAGTTTACTCTATTTTCTTGTGTGTTTCCTTTGTATTTTGAATGCTTTATTTAGATTTTGTCTTGTGTTTATTTGAATTATTTTTGGTGTTTCTAAATGGTTTGTTAATAGGTCTCAGCAATTTATAAACTACATTCCCATTTTGAGTTTGAATTTGCCTCAAAAATTTAACACTACACATTGAGCATGTTAACATGATCTCAGCAATTTGTAAATTACATCCCCATTTTTAGTTTGAATTTGCCTCTGAAATTTAACACTATGCATTGAGCATGTTAATATGATCCAATTATTCTCATATGCATGAATTGAATGATTTTGGATGCTACTGTTCTATTGAGTTCTTCAATTTAAAATGTAATAGTATCCATTCTATTGATTTTGACCATTTTTCAAAAGCATAATTCTTCAGAGATGATGCTAGATGGTGATTTCATATAATTTTCATGGGATGTCGATTTTATTTTGTTATCACTAAATCTTCCAAACTTCTTGCACTTAATCTTATGAATTCAATGATTTCAAATTTAGTCTTTCCAATGAACAATTTATCTATTAATCATGACTAATCATACTTGTTATCTATTTCTTCTATGCATGTTTTGAAAGCAAGTACATATATGGACACTTGTAGATCATTGTGATGCCCCTTGTATTGGAAGGACATGTTAGAATTGTGCTCTTGAGGACACGACATAATTTAAGTTTGGGGGTGCACATTGAAGAATATCTTCTTCAAGTGAGGTCAAATTCTCTTAATTTTTTTATTCCGTTGATCCTAAGCTACATATATATAGGTATAACACGAATTCTTTTTCATCGAAACTCTGTTTAAGCATTAGGACATGAGCATAGAGGTTAAACTTAAGCTAAATCCATGCCATATTCTTTTGAAAAAAATTAGTTGAGTGACGTATGAGATTGAAAATTCCTCTAGTGTGATGAAATAAAAAACCTAGGATAGTTTCAAATAGTTTGCGTGTTTGATTTATCCAAAATTTAACTTTGACAGAACTTTGTAGTCTTAGGTGAATTGAGAATTCAAAAACTAAAAAAAGTGAGGAGTAAAACTCACAACACAAGTGGAGCAAGTTTCTCATAGACTCTTGAAATATTCAATTCTATTCTAAACATTGCTTAAGAATAGCTCTGTGAGGGAAAGGATGTAGGCCATTTTTGTTTGGGTTTGAACTCAAAGACCGATCCTAGCACATAAAGAAATCCTTTGCAACCAATTTTGAGTCTTTATGCCTATCTATTCGAAATAAACCATAACATTAAACACATGATACATCTAATCTATGTATCGATTGAACCTATTTGTGTGCACTTGTAATATCCCACATCGGTTCGACTCCAGGGGAATTCATGGGGTAAATGTGCATTCAAGGGTGTCTCATTGTGTCAAGCACTTTTGGGAGACTCAGGTTCGAGTCTTGCCAAGAACAAAACCCTACACCTAGTCAATGGTGGCTAAGATGGGGACAATATCGTCATGGTGGGTCTGGGTTGTCACAAATGGTATTAGAGTTGCTCTGTGTGAACTGGAGGTGTGAATCTTGAGGATAAGATTACTCCCAAGGGGGGTGGATTCTAATATCCCACATCAGTCCGACTCCAGGGGGGTTTATGGGCGCATTTGAGGGTGTCTTATTATGCCGAGTGCTTTTGAGATAGTTTGTGTACTTAGATATTATGAAAGAATATCTATGAATGGACTGATGACTAAAAATCACATACACAATATAGGAGGAGCAAAATACCAATAGACAACGAGGTGAAGTTGAGGAAAAAATAGAAGATGAGCTCAAATTCTACATAACCTGAATGATCCTAAGAAGTTTATCAATAAAACACATGCTAGAGGAGTTGAAAATGGAGGTCGAAATGATGAGTGAATGCAAAGTTAATTCTATGGTATGTGTTTGAGCTTAAGTAGTTGAGTTGTTGTTGAGAATAATTCAAGTTTTGGAGTATTTGTTAGTACATACAAACATACTAGCAGTGTCCTATACATTTTTTTTATGTGGTTTGCATCATTTGAATAGGAATTAAACCATATTTGCATTTATGCATTAATAGACGTATTTGCATATCAATTAATTAGGAGAGTTTCAAAGTAATTACAAGCATTTACATTTGTGTTTTAATGCCAAAGAAAGGCTCTTAAGTGTTTATGTGATTCTAAGATGAGTACATATAGTTTTGATGGAGGTAAATGACCCAAAATTATGCAATTCAACTTATTACTACGATAGGGAAACTCAGTACCATAGTAGGCAATGCAGAAATTGAAGAACAGACTGTTGGGACCCCTTCCCTAGGATAAAAGACGAACCGACTGGCTCAGTGTCCCGACAACCTTGCCCGCAAGCCAAGCTTGCCAAGACCCTGTTAAACCTTATCTTTCTATACCACACCACACACTATCAAAGTAATCGTAGGGTATGCAGAAGAAATTTAACACAAAGAACACCAATACAACTTGACATTTATCAAAATGAGTCATTAAACATGTGTAGCAGCGGGAGTGACTAATCCAGCATATGTACAAGCTTTCCTCACCCCTATACATAGTTTCTAACCCTCGAAACACAAAACAGAAAAGAAATACAAAGAAGACCTACCGAAAAGAGTAAGGGAATGCAACCTTACGTGATGATCACTCCATTGCCCTTATACGCGGTAGAAGAACCTAAAAAGTTAGAGTAGTGAGTCTAATTGTCCATCGCGACTCAGTGAGTAATGCAATCTAAGTCACAACTTAAAACAAGCATTCCACAATTAAAACATGTGCCATGAATGCATGAGCAATAGCATTATGCAAGTAAATGCAACAGTAAACACAATTTAAATCCATAATGCAGTCATGCACCTTCATTCAAAAATAGTTAAATAGTGAAAACATTTGTCGAGGCTCGCAAGCTCTTCAAGGCAACTAAAAATTACTTGAGCGGGTTGCAGACAGTTAGGCGCATTGTGTCGACTTCGATTAAGACTTATTGTCGTTGTCATCATCGTAACGACCAACCAGGACTTATTGTTTTTGCCTTATCGTGACTACCCGATTAGATCTTATTGCCGTTGCCATCATCGTAGGCCCACAGAACCCCTTCGATGGGCACTCTGTGCTAGGTGCTCACCTCTCGGGGTCGTATGAGAGACTGACACAACTCACCCTTACCCTATACTCTCGGACTTTGAGACTCGATGCACTTTTCATTTAAAACCCATTTAAAAGAATGCAGATTTATCACAATATGTAATCTCATTTTTCATAATGCACAGAATAACAAACTCTAAGAAATGAGTTAGAAAACAATACTCACAGGGATGTTCTACTCCCAGCGCTCCTCTCGCGATCGATCGCGTCCCACTAGTATTTGGTCTTACAAAATCAACGCAAATTCTTAATATTAACATGGGACTTGGCTCACTCTAATTGTACATCGTTGGTAAATCAATAACTTGACCTAGTCAAGAATAGTCCACCTATGTTTGTTTATCTTGCCTTAGTTGCTAAGTCAATTTGATTGACCTTGGTCAATCTTGGTCAACCCTAGTCAACCTATCACTTTCTAATCTAGCTGGTCAACAGAGTCTCAACTAATCAATTCTGGTCTTCATGGAGTCAATTGGGCCAAAAAGGGATCAATATTCCCAATTCCCATGACATAGGCACAACATTAGCGTATGGCCCTATCTGCACAACCATTTTCCCAATTTTTTTGTGGGCAATCCGTACATCGGATTTACTCCAAAATTTTCAGAACTGTTTTAGACTTCCTAAGGTTTCGCCATAATTTAGAATCACAATTTTTAGACATCATTTACTAGGGTTTCTAGGTATAACAACAGAGACTGAACAGATCCCGTATATTCTGCGACAGGCAGTAACTGTTTGCCTGAATTGACTTACCTATCCATATCAAAATGCTCTAAAATTTGGTAGGAAAATTCAAGACATACTTAGGGATCTCTTCACCAAATTTCAGCTCAATCTATCAAGGTTTGGTCAGTTAATTTCATCTAAACATTTTCAGCCAAATTGCAGGAAATTTCTGGGTTCATAGTTTCTACTATCATCCTAGCATTCTTTCCCCCCATTAAAATCACAATTCCATGGTTTATTTCTTGTGTCAAATTGTAGTATACAGATCATAACACATCTATTAATCAAAAATACTTCAAATTAGTAACATGCAATGCCAATTTCATGCCTATCTCTCCACTAATTTCTTTGTTGTATTTTAAAGAACACTAGAAATTTGTTCTAGCACTCTACAATCATGACATATTTGTAAGTATAACAAAACACATTCATAAAGGCTCAAGGTCAGATCTTTATACCTTTTTGGAACCTCTAATATGAGGTCTAAAATGCCTTTGGTTCCAATCTGAATGGGTGCCTTTAGGTGTCCCAAATGTAGCTCCGATGCTGGTCTCAAACTGTTTCTATTGGCACTGTTGCAACAGTAAGTCTAACAATTAACAATAGTGGCTCAATAAAACATATCATACGATTCAATTTTTGGTTTCTACCACTTGGACACTTGAATGCACATGATAAGGAGGTAGGATGATGGATTTTACCTCAGGGATGAGCCTAGAATGGTTCAAGAGTGAGCTTTCCCAAAGTTACCTCAACTGTCTCTGTTACGCAATTGTAACAGTGAGTAAGTAACCAACTTTAATGGTTTGGAAGTCATGTGTTAAGCCCTAGTTTTCATTCTCTAACACTTGGAGGTTAAAATACATATGAAAATGAAGAGGGTAGACAGTTTGACTTCCAAAAAGGGCTTGAAACAACCTAGGATTTGAAGCTCGAAGAAGGTTCCAACACAAGCTTCTCTAGTTTTTTCTGGGTTTGAACAATGTGAACAACACCTTTTCTTGATAATTTATGCTTCAGATGGCTTCAAGATTGGGCAAACTACTTGTGGAACTTCGTAGGTGGTGGTATTAGCTTCAAAACAAGCTATAGATCACTAGATTCGGCAAAGAAATGAAGAAGATCTGAGCTTGATAACAGGGCTAAGTTATTGGAATTTTTCTGGGTTTGAGCTCAAGGAGGAGTTCTGTTACATGGGAGAAGCTTGCATGGCAAGGATGGGTGACATGTGACTATCCAGAATTGCATTTTCCTCTAAAATTGCATTTTCTCACATTATTTTCATTTCTTTCAATAATTTACTCGGAATTGGAAAAAATTGGAGAAAATTCTATATTTTCTCATTAAAATTTCAGAAAATGCATTGAATACATATATGTCAGATCCGTCACACAGGCCTAAAAAAAATATTTGCTATAGTCTATAATTTTTTAATGGATCGAGCTAATGCACTGTAGCAGGATTCATTACAAAGGTAAGTGATCAAGGTACCTAAGGGAGCAAAATCTGGGCGAAAGCATTACCGCAAAAACACACATTACCGCGGTAATAATAGACCGAGGTAACAAGAATGCAAATTTTTGGATGAATGCATTACCATAGTAACCAAGTGAAATTATTGTTAAACAAAACCATTACCATGGTAACGGACCACGATAATGCAGAATAAAGTAGGATTTGATATGTCCCTTGATTTGTGGATCTGTGTCTCCCTTGAGTTATTATGAACAACTACCATGATAATGTGACTGAAAAAGGCATCTTACATGTTGTTGACTAGTTAAGAACCTTGGCTATAAATAGAAAAGTGTTCTAAGGTTTGAGCATCCATTCTTTGGATTACTTAGCATCTGTTGTACATAGTTCCATCATCATTCTCTAAAGCTTTTGAGATCAAGGAGAAGATTTAGCGAAGGGCTGGAGCAAGGAGCAAAGGAAGAGATCCAAGTCTCTCTAGTATGATTTTCATTGTTTATATGCCTTGTATCTATACTATTTACATTATGTTAAGCTAAACTCTCCATTCTAGGATGCAATTTCAAGTGTGTGAACCCCTAATCCTGAATTTAATTTTTATGTGACAGGCAAGAACATTCCATTCAAGTTTTTAATTAATCTATGTTGATGTTCTATTTTATTTCTTATGATCTTAATGTTTTCTATTTACTAGCCATAGATAGGAAGATTTTGGACTGTTGTACTAACTCAAGAGAGAGGTTTAATGGTTTGACAATCAAGTTATAAACCACGATGGACCAATAGACTAGGAGGTAACTTGTTTTGATAGGAGGTTGCACGATAAAATGAAACATTACTGCATCAGTTATTTTTCAGTGCGCCTCGAGAGAAGGTATTTAAAACTTGATTAATAGGTGTAAAGATAACTAGTGAGAGAGTTTTAATGGCTAGTGATATAACCTACATAACACAAGATAGATAGTTAAGACCAGAATTAAAGGGTGAACACGTGAAATTTTACTATCCTAGAATCTTGATCAATGTAGACTTCAAAAAAATTTTCTTTTGATTTTAACTTAGTTCATGTTTAACAATCACCTTTAATTTATAGCCTTGATAAATTTATGCTAGTAGTAAATTGAGCTTTAAGATTATGACTCCTAATCCATTCCTAGAGGACGACATCTGGTTCTCAATCGGTTATTACTACTTGCGAAACTACATTCTTGTAGTGCCTACCAACAAGTTTTTTGGTGTCATTGTTGGGGAACAACGATCAAGAATCTTAGAACTAGTTGAACATGGTTAAATTTTAATCAAGAAAATTTTCTTTTTTTTGTTTTATTTGTTGGATACACTTGATCTTGGATTGTTTTTGTTTGTTGTTGTAACACTCCAACCCCCTAGAAATAGGTTTAAGCTCAACTACAAGGTGGGTTGGGTCCTATGTTACATTTACAAGTACACAACTTGCATTTCAATTCCTTTATTCTAATACTTATTGAAATACTCATAAATATACTTCCATTGAGTTTAATATTCAACAAGATAATGCAAGTGAATAAAGGAAAACTTCAAATCTTTATTCATTCAAATAAAATAAACAGATTACATTCTTGAATCAAATCCAAAGATTGAGTACCTAACTCTGAAATTCAAAAGTAAAATTCAGTGGAAGCCTTTAATTCAAAATTTGGGGCACTATGCCCTTGCAATATAAACTTTCAAAAAAATTCATAGTCTTTATGTAATTCAATTTCTTAAAAAAATAGAAGAAAAGGGTGAGCACATAGCCTAATGGATGATTCATTAAATAACTAAGTTATTATTTTAAATCAATAGCACATCCAAATTCAAACACTTTCATGCATTAAATGATTCACACAACTTTTTGGTGGTAGTTGACGTTAAGACTAAAAGGGGTTCTACTCCCTTGATATTCTTAATTTAGATACCCATCTTTAGGGTAAAAAGTCATTTTTTTGTCACTTTCTATTGGATGCCACATACTAAGTATCCTTTAGTTGCATCTCGCAACCACACACTTGAAGCATATGTTAAGAATACTCATAGCACCCATATGGGTCACTATGACAGTACGTGATTCTTATTTTTAATTTCTTATATTTAAGATCACATAATCATTAAAAAAATTCAAAATGTAAATTTTAGAATTTTAAACATCCAAGAAAGCATGAAAACATCACATAGCATTCTTGAAACATTGAATTAAATCCTAAACATGGATTCTAGGCACATGGCATGCTCTCATGACTAATTAAAACATAAAAACATGCTAAACTAAAATTAAAATATGATTAAACATGCTGAAACTAAAATAAAACATGTTGAAAATTAGAATTTAAACAAGCATGAACATGCTAGAAATTTGAAAGAGCAAAGTAGAAGTTCAAGAAATTCTCAACACCTTAATAGTTGTTCCCCCAATTCAACAAGGATTCCCCGACGTCTTAGTACTTCCAAACACCAATAATATCACTCAAATCAACTCACTATAATACTGAAAGTGAATTTTCTCACTTATGAGCATAAAAGAAAAGAGAAGTGAGAAGAGATGCCAAGAAGAGGGCAAGAACAAGCAAAGAGGAAAGTGTCAACTTTTTGCTTTGGGATGAGATGAATGTGAGCAAGGGGAGGTATTTATAGGTGTTTATGAGCACAAGGGGGGACGATTTGGGCAGCTTGGGCAGTTTACAAAGCTGGGCAAGTTTCCAAACACACATGGGACGGTTTGGATTGAAATAGGTATGTGGGCTCATGGACCACTAAAGCTTGCCAATTTCCCATGATCGAATATTTGATTCTTTATTAAATTTGTTAATTAATTTTAGAGAATAATTTCAGACTTAGAATAATCCTAATCTCAGTTGGGACATCCCCTTGTGGATAAGAAGATGCTCATAAAACTTTCCTATTTAGTCTCTTGCTTGATCATCACACAAGATACGCATGGGGTGCTTCCTATTTCTTCATCATTCTAGGATGTCAAGCATGGGGAGTATGCAATCAAACTTGAAAGGACACTATATCATGGTCTGATATTCAAATCTAAGCTAAGGATACTTCCTAATTCAGTTCATACTCCAAAAGTAGAACACCCCTTAGTGTACACTCCTGCGTTGGCGCCAAAAGGGGAGAAAAGGAAGTTTCTATTTTGGTTTTCTTGGCTTATGTGCATAGGATGGCTAGGGTTTTTGGGTGCATGTTTCAAATTTCAAACCCGTCTACTTTGGTTGGTTCACATGTATACACACACACACACACACCTATGGATCAAATTTGCATGAATAGGGCATGGTGCACATGATCACTTGTCTTGGTGTATGGAATCACCCTTCTTGGATTTTTCAATTCCTATGGGACGTCTCGTTTCTTAGGTAGGTGTGGGCATACATGATCAGTTGTGTGGCATATGGGATCACTTTTCATGAATTCAAATGATGGACACGAACCCATGGAGCTTTGGGTAAGGTAGGGTGCACATGATCATGATGTTCCACCCATGTGCCTTGCACATATTAGGGGTGGCTATGACTTCATGGATTCACAAAAATTAAATAAAAATGAATATCTCCTTATTTACATGAAATTATGCTTTATAACCTATAGTTTTAGAATTATATGAACCTAATTCACATTTTAAGGTATGTTTTGGACCAAGGTGATTTTTTCTCAAAAACTTTCCTTATTTAAGACCCTCTAAGGTTATTAGGCAAACGAAAATCTAAATCTTGGCCAATTGTTCTAAATTTTGGATATGTCATTCATTTTTTTTAAGTTCATATTATTTCAGGTCATTTCAATCCCCCGAAGTACCCTGAATGCCAATTCTTTCCTAATTTGGACCCTTTGAAGTGTGTTTGAAAAATGAAAACCCTAACCGTGACCAATTGTTCTAATTTTTGGATATGTTGTCCAATTAGTTGGTTCATGTCACCTTACTTCGTTTCAGATTGTTTTGGGTCCCTACATGTCACTAAATAAGAGTTTGGGACCTGCCAAATTTAGCCTTAAAATGAGCCTAGTTTCATTTTGTACCTAAATTTCACTGAATAAATGATAAATTTTCATTAATTGAGTATAGAGAATTCAGGGTATTATAGTGGTGTTTCAGTTGTTGATACATAGAAACTCAACAGAGTTGAGTAAACCTGATTTGGCAAAGATGCTTAGACAAACAACCATAGGACATCATCAAGCAAGAAGTTTGCAAAGCCAAGGTATTTGCAGGGATCAACAAGTTTTGGGCTTTAATTAACTAGTATCCACGTCGAGCTAACGATGTTAAGCACAGTGCTAGGTGAGAAGCAACATACTAAATTTTTTTCTTTCCTTTTTAACTTTTATTTAATGGCTTGAATGTTAGTTTCCTTCTGAAAAAAACCACAAAAAAACCATAAGAACTAGTTACTATTGTACATTAGTGCAGTGACCAAAAGTGGCCATGAAAATGATATGGTTACTGCGGTAATGACCAATACATATTTGTTCTGGGAAATAGTTACTAGGGTATATTACCACGGTAACTGGACTGTCACATTTTTGGGCAAGTTGTTAATGCGGTAGTGTTATATACTAATGCGGTAATAACATACATATAAGAAAAATCCGCCATTTCTCTTTTAATTTCGGTTTGTAATTGTTGGAGACACCCTCTAATACTACTAGTCCTTCAAATTCTTTGTGTTCTTCATCATTCATCGAGCAAGTGTGAGTCTACTATATTTTCTTGTGTGTTTCCTCTATATTTTAATGCTTCATTTAGATTTTGTTTTGAGCATTTATTTAAATGATTTTTTATGTTGTTTCTAAATGGTTTGTTAACGGGCCTCAGTGATTTGTAAATTACATCCCCATTTTTAGTTTGAATTTGTCTGAGAAATTTAGTTTTATGCATTCAGCATGTTAATATGATCCAATTATTCTCATATGCATGAATTGATAGGTTTTGCATGCTACTGTTCTATTGGGTTCTTAAATTTAAAATATAATAGTATCCATTCCACTCATTTTGATCATTTTTCAAAGGCATAATTCTTCAGGGATGATGTTGGATGATGATTTCATATAATTTTCATGGGACATCTATTTTATTTGGTTTTCACTAAATCTTCCAAACTCCTTGCACTTTAATCTTTTCATGATAGCAAGCATGACTAATATCACTACAAGAAATTGATGTTACAACAATGTCAATTCTACAGTGTGCATTAACGACTGTTGTAATAGAAAGCATACAACAATGTTCATAAAATGTGTGTTGTCAAATTGCTTATGTAAAATGTGTACAACAATGTTCAGCATGAGAACGTTGTTGAAAAGGTCATTACAATGAGCAGACAAATGTTGTTCTATGTTATTATAACAATCGTAGTTGCTCATTGTCGAATGACAACTTCTACAACGTTCGTTGGTCCACAACGTCCACCCGTTGTTATAACACATCTACAACAACAGGCATAGTGACCGTTGTCGAATATGTGTTAAGAGATTCTAACCTCTAACAACATGCGAACTTTGTTGTAACCTCAGTTTTTAGATTGATACATAACGCATTACAACAACAGGCTCGTGACCATTGTTAAAGGTTAGGGTTTCCACAACGTGCACCCGTTATTATAACATCTCAACAACAACAGACATAGTGACCGTTATCAAATATATGTTAAAAGATTGAATCATTTAACAACGGGCGAACATTGTTGTAACCTCACTGTTAGACCAATCCACAACGATTTACAACAACAGGCTCATGATCATTGTTAAAAATAGTCTGTCATTTAACAACATCCTGATCAACAACATAACCATGAACGTTATCGTATGGGTATAACAACGAACATTGCACGTTGTTGTAGGTGTCATTTCTTGTTGTAAATCATGCTTGCTATCTGTTTCTTCTACGCATGTTTGAAAAAAAGTACATATATGGATGTCTGTAAATCATTGCGATGCCCCTTGTATTAGAACGACATGTTGGAATTGTGCTCTTGAAGATAAGGCACAATTTAAGTTTGGCGGTACGCATTGAAGAATATCTTCTTCTGTTGAGGTCAAATTCTTTTAATTTTTGTACTTCATTGATCCTAAACTGCATATTTGTAGGTTTAACACAAATTATTGTTCATGAAAACTCTATTTGGCCATTAGGACATGAGCATATAGGTTACAATTAAGCTACGTCAATGCCATATCCTTTTGAAAAAAAATTCTCTCAATGACCTATGAGATTAAAAATTCATCTAGTGTGATGACATAAAAAAAACATAGGGTAATTTCAAACAGTTAATATGATTGGTTTATTCAAAATTTGACTTTGACATAATTCTTTAGTCTTAGGTGAATTGAGAATTCAAAAACTGAGAAAAGTGTGGTGTGAAAATCATAATAAAGTGGAGAAAATTTTCCACAGACTTCTGGAATATTTGATCCCATTATGAACATTGCTTACGAATAACTCTAGAAGAAAAAGAATGTAGGCCATATTTGTTTTAGTTTGAGTCCAAAAATTGATCCCAACACATAAAAGAATCTCTTTGCAAACAATTTTGAGTCTTTAAGCTTATTTATTTGAAATAAACCCAAACATCAAACACACATACATCTCATGTATGTATTAATTGAACCTATTTGTGTGCACTCATAGTGATGTTAATGCTTACGATGGTGAATGAAAGGATACAATCATCAATATGCATATTTATATGATATAAAAAAAAGAAGAGAGAAGAAAAAAAAGATAGAGATATCTTTACATAGTAATTCAATCTTATTGATGAATGTTGTGCTTTCAATGTGTTTTATGGGTGCACGTATGGGCTCTAATTGAAATGCATGTGAAATCATAAGTTTGGGGGAGTCATGAAAGCAAGGTTGAGGGTATGAACAAAGAGAAAAAAAAAGGAGTAGAGATCATGAATATGGATGATCAAACAAAGAAGATTGCCATTATTGCTATGAGAGTGCATTTGAGTTAAAAATTGAATCTTGTCACACTTATACCTAGAACCAAGCCACATTACAACCTAAAAGAAAGGCCACTGATTCTAACTCTAGTTTGACTTGAGCAAAAGATGGATAGAAGAGAGCATTGAGAGAGTTTGTGTACTTAGGTATTATGAAAGAATCTCTATGAGTGCAGTGATGACCACAAATCACATACATAATCTAGGAGAACCAAAATAGAGGAAAAATAAAGGATGAACAAAAATTCTAGACGACATGAATGGCCTTAAGAACTTGTCAATAAAACATTGGCTAGAGGAATGGAAAATGGAGGTCGTAATGATGAGTAAACACACAATTAACACTATGGTATGTGTTTGAGCTTAAGTAGTCGAGTTATTGTTCCGAATCAAACAATAGTTCAACTTTGGGAGTATTTGTTAGTACACAAACATACTAACAATATTCTGTACACTTTGCATGTGTTTTGCATGGTTTGAATAGGAACTAAGACATATTTGCATTTAAGCATTAACAGACACATTTGCATATCTTTTGCATAATTGGGAGAGTTTCAACATGATTTCATGCATTTATATTTGTGATTTAATGCTAGAGAAAGGTTTTTAAGTGTTTATGTAGGTCTAAGATGAGTACACAAAGGTTGGACAATGGAAAATGACCCAAAATTGCGCAATTCAACTTCTTACCGCGATAAGGAAACTCAGTGCCACGATAACCAATGCAAAAATTAAAGAACAAGCATAGAAAAATATTGCTAGAGTAAATTATTGTAGTAATGGATCGAGGTATTGCACTATAGAAAAATTCAGGACCAAGGTAACTAGAGGTGAAAAATTTGGCCAAAAGAATTATCGCAGTAACACACATTACCTCGATAATAAACTGAGGTAACCAGAATGCAAATTTTTCAACAAATCCATTACCACGGCACATTACTACGGTAACCAAGTGCAATTATTGATGAACGGTACCAATATTGCAATAACTAACCCCGGTAATGACGAATAAAATAGGAGTTGATATATCCCTTGATTTGTAGATTTGTGTCTCCCCCGAATTATTACGAATAGCTATCGCGATAATGTGGCTGAAAATGTCATCTTACAGGCTGTTGAGTAGATTGGGAACCTTGGCTATAAATAGAGAAGTGCTCTAAGGGTTTGAGCATCCATTCTTTGGATCACTTAGAATCCATTATACGTAGTTCTCTCATCATTCTCCAAAGTTATTGAGATCAAGGAGAAGATTTAGCTAAAGGATAGACAAATGTTGATGTTCTATTTTATTTCTTGTGATCTTAATGCTTTCTATTTACTGGCCATAGATAGCAAGATTTTAGACTGTTTTACTAACTCAGGAGAGAGGTTTAAAAGTTTGATAATCAAGTTATATACCAGGGTGGACCAATGGACCGAGAAGTAATTGGTTTTGATAGGAGGTTGCATGTGAAAAATAGAACATTACTGCATTAGTTATTTTTCAGTGTGCCTTGGGAGAGGGCATTTGGAACTTGACTAATAGGTGTTAAAGATAACTCAAGAAGGAGTTTCAATTGCAGGTGTTATAACCCACAAAACACAAGACAGATAGTTAAGACTAGAATTAAAGGGTGAACACATGAGATTTTACTATCCTAAAATCTTGATCAATATAGACTTCAACACAATTTGTTTATTTTAATTTAATTCATGTTTAATAATCACCTTTACCTTGTCGCCTTGATAACATTGATACCAATAGTAAATAGGGCTTTGACATTATTACTTTTAATCCTGATCCTGGAGGATGGCATCTAGTTCTCAACCGGTTATAACTACTTGCAACACTGTATACTTGCAATGCTTGCTAACACCCCTTGACCAATATCATGGGCAGCCTATCTAACACCACAATCCAACAAGCAATTTTTTATTTGTAGACTAGTTAAATTATAGCTAAACTATAATACCCTAACTCTCAATCAGACCTCCCATCACGTGCTATGGGTCGTTGCCCGTTGAGAATTGAAATGCTACTTAAAATTTCTTTTGTCCCAATCATTTTTTTTAAATTCAAGTGCTTGATAGAAGGTCTGAAATCATATATCATAAGTTGCAAATCAAGAGTCATAAATTTCAAATTTCGCAGCGGAATCATTTCAAGACTTATATTAAAACAATAATTGTTAAACATATAATATCATTCAAAGATACAATCAACTGAGGCTCAAAACCAAAATAAACACTGGTAAAACAACGAAACTTAATTCAAATGAAAATTATATATGCAGTTTTGTTACAATTAAATAAATAAATTACAACCTCTAAAGCCTCCTATCTCGGACGACCTCCCCCATGAGGTGTCCAATCGAAAATGCGAGTCTTCTGACGTAAACTACTATGCACTACTTCCAAGTGTTCATGAAAAATGAAATGAGAGTGAGCTCGAAAGCCTAGTGGATCATTCCTACAAATCACACGCATTATACAGATCAAAACTCAAAACATTACAAACACTTTCAAACATTAGGCATTTCAAGCGTTTAATTGGTTTTGGTCGAAATCTAAGACCAAAATAGGGTTGAGATGCCTCTCGGTATTCCTCGTGATCTTGTCTAATCATAGAAGGTATCGAGTATGATCTAAAATCTGTCTTGTCACAAATCATGATATCACAGCCTAAGAGAATGTACTTAATGCAGCTCATACAGTCTCCCAAAGACATCTAGCTGTCATAGGCAGCTCAAGGTTGGAAATACCTACGATATGCCTTGTAACTCGTCAATCTTCAGCTGTGGCATATAGGAGATACTACCTCGATCCACTTCAGGCTCATTGATCGCACTAGTACGTAGATTCTTAATAATCCTTCATCTTATTTTTAGTTTTACAAATAAATTCAATCACAATCAAGCATCACACAATCATGACAAACAATTTATCGAATTATGCATGAAATTTAATAACAGTTCGAATAAATAATCCATGCCATAAAAATACAATTTACATGGCATTCAAATGAATAATTAATTCTATCTAATGCATTTTTTTCTATTTATGCATATCATGAATTAATCATGCATGAAATGAATTTGTTAAACATTCACCACACCATCGTCCAAGCACCATCATTCAAGCATATTAAATAAGTTCAATAAATTTTCTAATGAAGTACTAATTCACCAAAAACTATCACACAAATGTTTTGAATCTTAAATCTTCATAATATATATGAGCAAGGAAATCCTGTCCACCTGATTCAGCCGATCTTCAGGGTGACCTTGCTTTTCTTCGAGATGTTCGATACTCTAAAATATACAAATCAGAAATTTAACACTTAATAAAATTATTCTTAAGTTTGAATGATTTTTAAAATAATTATGAAATTTAAATATAAATTTCAATTAAATCTATTCGGGTCAAAATAAGGTTTCTAATGTTGAAATAAAAATCATCCTTATTTATTTCTAGATTTTCAGTGTTTATTAAAATTATGTTCAAAAATACTTTTATGCTTATATTGTAGAAAAATAATAGTTTTTCTAGGAGGTTGCATGTGAAAAATAGAATATTACTGCATTAATTATTTTTAAGTGCACCTTGGGAGAGGGCACTTGGAACTTGACTAATAGGTGTTAAAGATAACCCAAGAAGGAGTTTCAATGGCAGGTGCTATAACCCACAAAACACAAGACAGATAGTTAAGACCAGAATTAAAGGGTGGACACATGAGATTTTATTATCCTAAAATCTTGATCAATATAAACTTCAACACAATTTTTTTATTTTAATTTAATTCATGTTTAATAATCACCTTTACCTTGTCACCTTGATAAAATTTATACCAGTAGTAAATAAGGCTTTGAGATTATTACTTTTAATCCCAATCCTGGAGGATGGCATCTAGTTCTCAACCAGTTATAACTACTTGCGACACTGTATACTTCCAATGCCTGCCAACACCCCTTGACCAAATCCAACAAGCCATTTTCTTTCTGTAGACTAGTTAAATTATAGTTAAACTATAACACCCCAACTCTTAATCGGACCTCCCGTCATATACTATGGGTCGTCGCCTGTTGAGAATTGGAATGTTACTTAAAATTTCTTCTGTCCCAATCATTTTTTTTAATTCAAGTGCTCGATAGAAAGTCAAAAATCATATATCATAAGTTGCAACTCAAGAGTCATAAATTTCAAATTTCGCAGCGGAATCATTTCAAGACTTATATTAAAACAATAAGTGTTAAACATATAATATCATTCAAAGGTACAATCAACTGAGGCTCAAAACCAAAATAAACACTGGTAAAATAGCGAAACTTAATTCAAATGAAAATTATATATGCAGTTTTGTTACAATTAAATAAATAAATTACGACCTCTAAAGCCTCTTATCTCGGACGACCTCCCCCATGAGGTGTCCAATCGAAGATGCGAGTCTTCTGACGTAGACTACTGTGCACTACTTCCAAGTGTTCATGAAAAATGAAATGAGAGTGAGCTCAAAAGCCCAGTGGATCATTCCTACAAATCACATGCATTATACAGATCAAAACTCAAAATGTTACAAACACATTCAAACATTAGGCATTTCAAACGTTCAATTGGTTTTGGTCGAAATATAAGACTAGAAGAGGGTTGAGATGCCTCTCGGTATTCCTCGTGATCTTGTCTAATCATAGAAGGTATCGAGTACGATCTAAAATTAGTCATGTCACAAATCATGATATCACAGCCTAAGAGAGTGTACTTACTGCAACTCATACAGTCTCCCAAAGACATCTAGCTGCCGTAGGCAGCTCAAGGTTGGAAATACCTACGATATGCCTTGTAGCTCGTTGATCTTAAACTGTGGCATATAGAAGATACTACCTCAATCCTCTTCAGGCTCGTCAATTGCACTGGTACATGGATTCTTAATAATCCTTCGTGTAACGACTCGTATTTTCAAGAAATTGAGTCAATGGGCTCAACATGTATTTTGATGTATTAAGTAATGGATTATAAATAAAAATAGATGATTTTATGGGTATTGTATAATTTAATGTATGAATTAAATGGTAATATGTGATTTTTGGAAATAAAATTAATTAATGTGGGTGTTAAATGAAAATGATGAATCCAATAGTTTAATTCAAGTATATATATGTATACATATAGTTATGTATGAATATATAAATGTGTTTGGTTGGATTAATCAAAAGAAATAAAATAAATAAAATTTTTACATGTATATATATTGAGATATATATAAATATATATGATGATTATATATATATATTAATGGATGAAGCAAATAAATGACTAGGTGAATATTTATTTAATTGAGGAATGATTGCTTGGTTGGGAATAGCAATAAAAATAATTGAATAAATAAAAATGTTGGATAAAGGATTATTGTTGGAAATGAAAAAAAAAGATTAAGTAAATTAACAAATAACAAGATAATATGTATGAGGTGTATTGGATAAGAGATAAATGATGATTTGGATGGATAATTAAGAAAATAAAAAAATTAGTTAAATTAAATCCTTATCTAATGAGTAATGACTTGGAAAGATAATGCAAGAAAAAAATAATGGCTCAAGATAATATTTTTCCTTCTTATCTTATGACTCATCTTATGATTGAACATATGAATCATCATATGGATTTTAATTAATACATCAAAATAAATGTTGAGCCCATTGACTCAATTTCTTTAAAATACGTGTCGTTACACTTCGTCTTATTTTTAGTTTTACAAACAAATTCAATCACAATCAAGCATTATACAATCATGATAGAGAATTTATAGAATTACGCATGAAATTTAATAACAGTTCGAATAAACAATCCATGCCATAAAAATATAATTTACATGGCATTCAAATGAATAATTAATTCTATCTAATGCATTTCTTTCTATTTATGCATATCATGAATTAATCATGCATGAAATGAATTTGTTAAACATTCACCACACTATTATCCAAGCACCATCATTCAAGCATATCAAATAAGTTCAATAAATTTTCTAACGAAATACTAATTCACCTAAAACTATCACACAAATATTTTGAATCTTAAATCTACATAATATATATGAGCAAGGAAATCACACCCACCTGATTCTGTCAATCTTCAGGGCGACCTTGCTTTCCTTCAAGATGCTCGATACTCTAAAATGTACAAATCAGAAATTTAACACTTAACAAAATTATTCTTAAGTTTGAATGATTAATAAAATAAATACGAAATTTAGATATAAATTTCAACTAAATCTATTCGGGACAAAATAAGGTTTCTTATGTTGAAATAAAAATCATCCTTTTTTATTTCTAGATTTTCAGTGTTTATTAAAATTATGTTCAAAAATACTTTTATGCTTATATTGTAGAAAAATAATCGTTTTTCTAATTTAAACCTTTAATTTAAAACTAATAATCTCATAATTGAATTTCAAGCTTCTATGATTTATTAACTTCTAAGTAAATTTATTCAGATTAGAACTAATAATTTAAAAACAGTAAAACTTATATTTGGCTCCAAAAATAATTCAATCGTGTTATGTAATCTCATTCCACTTAAATAGGATTTTTATATCTAAAATTTAAACTAACTTCCAAATTCTTAATTTATCGTATAAAAATTCTTAAGTCACTCTTTTTAAGATAAAATATTCATCTTCAGATATTAAAATTTATTACAATAAATGATCTTCGATCTTTTAGTCTCCATAATTTAATTAATATATTTATATTTTAAATGAATTTATTACGAACAAAATAAGACTTCTAAATATCAAATTTTTAGTTTTTTTCGTAGCTAAAGTTTTTTTTTCCTATAATAGATTTAAAGTTTTCGAAGGCTTATTTTTCATGTGTCTAACTAACTAAATAATTAAATTTCAGACTTCTAAATTTTTCTTGATGTCCATTTATTATATAAAAATTGTTCCTAATTAATTTGGAATTTTATTAGCGAAATTCTTAAATCTAAGTTTTCTAAAAATATTAAATCTACCTTTCAAATTTGCTAGACATTTAAATTTAAGTTAAATTATTTTTATTATTTATTCTAAACTAATTTTTAGTTCAAGGTTACAAAATTTAAATAAATTAATTAAATTAAATTAAATTTTTATGGCTTTCTTTGTCTTCTTCTCGCAAGCGACACCCCACGACAAAGTCCCTTTTCTATAAGATTTCCTTTCGCTTAGAAACGCATTAGCTACTATACCAATATCAAATCTGAATTTGACACCATACACTATTCATCATTTTTTTCACAGATTCATACCCATCTTCTTCGTTCTTTATCTACTCAAGGAATCCAACGCACAACAGAAAATTTGATTCACATTTAACGATCAAACCCTTGTTCAATAGCTCAATCATATTCAATCCTCAACCAAAATCATTCGATCACACAATTTAAGAAGGATTCAAAACCAGAAATTTTCTCACCAATTTCCTTGTTTTTTATGAACGAAAAACCTAGAAAATCAAGCAAAAATCAACTACTTGCTTCCTCTAGTCTTGCTGAATGCACAAACCCACAACAATAAAAAAAAAAAATAGATTTTTGGTTTCATGTTTTGTAGTTCACAAACCAGAAAGTGAAACAACCCAAAGTCAGATTTTTGAAATCAAGTTTTTAGATTTTGTTTCCTCTGTATTTAACAACCCAAAAAACCAACAAAATGAACAGAGAAAATTTACACTGTCACCTCCATTTTGCAACCATGAACCAAAATTTCAAACCAGAATTTTGTGCCTTTTTTCCTATTCTTCATTTCAGCAACGGCAGCTGCTCACTATACACACAGACACCCAAATCCTCACGATTTGCATCATCTCATGGCCAGCCATTTCATTTCCATCCTCTTTGTGGTCCTATAACAGCAAAAACACACACATATAGAACGTGAAAACACCCATAGCAACACGCAAGATTGCTAGTTTTTTTTTTTTTTTCTAACGAGACGCGCCAACACAAAACCGACAAAAGTCCCAAATTGATGCCCTGATTTCATTTTCTTCATTTCCATCCAACCAGAAATGTCAGGACCCCTTCCCTAGGGCGAAGGACGAACAAACAAGCACAGTGCCTCGGCAAGCCCGCCCGTAGGCCGAGCTTACCAAAACACCGTTAAGCCTCATCTTTCAACACCACCCACACACTAGCAGAGTAATCATAGGACATGCAGAAGAAATTTAACACATGAACACCAATAAAATTTGATATTTACCAAAATGGGTCATTAAAACATGTGTAGCAACGGAAGTGACAACTCCATTATATACAAGCTTTCCTTACCCCTATACATAATTTCTAACCCTTAAACAAAACAAAAAAGAAAATACGAAGAAAACCTACCAAAAAGAGTAAGAGAGTACAGCTCTACGCGATGACCACTCCCTTGCCCTTATCCGTGGTGGAAGAACTTGAAAAGTTAGAGTAGTGAGCCTAATTGTCTACGACGGCTTAGTAAGTAATGCAGTCTAATTCATAACTTAAAACAAACATTCCACAATAAAATACGTGCCATAAATGCATGAACAATAGCATTATGCAGGTGAATGCAACAGTGAATACAATTTAAATCCATAATGCAGTCGTCCATGTTCATTCAAAAATAGTTAAATAGTGAAAACATTTGCCGAGGCTTGCAAGCCCTCCAAGGTGACTAAAAATCCACTCGAGCGGGTTGCAGATAGTTAGGCGTATCGTGTCAACTTTGATTAGGACTTATTGTCGTTACCATCATCGTAACGACTAACCAGGACTTATTGTCATTGCCTTATCGTAACGGCCCGATTAGGTCTTATTGTCGTTGCCATCATCGTAGGCCCACAGAACCCCCTTAGCGGGCACTCTGTGCTGGGTGGTCACCTCTCGGGGTCGTATGAGAGACCGACACAACTCACCCTAACCTTGTACCGTCGTAGCTCGAGATTCGGTGCATTTTTCACTTAAAACGCATTTAAAAGAATGCATATTCATCACAATATGTAATCTCATTTTCATAATGGACACAATAACAAGCTCCAAGAAATGAGTTAGAAAACACTACTCATAGGGATGCTCCGCTCCCGACACTCCTCTCGCGATCGGTTGTGTCGGGACCCCTTCCCTAGGACAAAGGACGAACCGACTAGCACTGTGTCCCAACAAACCGACCCGCAAGCCGAGCTTGCCAAGACACTGTTAGGCCTCAACATACAACACCACACCACACACTTTTAGATTAATCATAAGAAATGCAAAAGAAATTTAACACACGAACACCAATAAGACTTGATATTTGCCAAAATGGGTCATTTAACATGTGTAGCAACAGGAATGACTAATCTAGTATATGTACAACCTTTCCTCAGCCCTATACATAGTTTTTAGCCCTCAAAACAAAAAAACTACGAAGAAAACCTACCAAAAGAGTAAGAGAATGTAGCTCTACAAGATGACCACTCCCTTACCCTTATCCGCGGCAGAAGAACCTGAAAAGTTAGAGTAGTGACCCTAATTGTCCACAATGGCTCAGTGAGTAATGCAGTCTAATTCAAACTTAAAACAAGTATCCCACAGATAAAACATGTGCCATGAATGCATGAGCAATAGCATTATAAAGGTGAATGCAACATTAAATACAATTTAAATCTGTAATGCAGTCTGCATCTTCATTCAAAAACAGTTAAATAATGAAAACATTCGTCGAGGCTCGCAAGCTCTCCAAGGCAACTAAAAATCACTCGAGCAGGTTGCAAACAGCTAGGCACATCGTGTCAACTTCGATTAGGACTTATTGCCATTGCCATCATCGTAACGACCAACTAGGACTTATTGCCATTGCCTTATTGTGATGGCCCGATTAGGTCTTATTGCTATTGCCATCATCGTAGGCCCACAGAACCCCCTCAGTGGGCACTCTGTGCTAGGTGGTCACCTCTTGGGGTCGTATGAGAGACCGACACAACTCACCCTAACCCTGTACTCTCGGACTCGAGATTCCATGCACTTTTCATTTAAAACTCATTTAAAAGAATGCAGATTCATCACAATATGTAATCTCATTTTCATAATGCACATAATAACAAGCTCTAAGAAATGAGTTAGAAAACACTACTCATAGGGATGCTCCGCTTCCGGCGCTCCTTTCGTGATCGGTCGCGTCCCGCTATTACTTGGTCTTGCAAAATCGACATAACTTCTTAATATTAACATGGGACTTGGCTCACTCTAACTGTACATCATTGGTTAATCGATAACTTGATCTAGTCAAGAGTCCACCTATATTTAATCATCTTGCCTTAGTTGCTAAGTCAATTTGATTGACCTTGGTCAATCTTGGTCAACCTTAGTCAACCTATCACTTGCTGACCTAGCTGGTGAATAGAGTCACACAGGGTCAATTCTAGTCTTCATGGAGTCAATTGGGCCAAAAAGGGGTCAATATTCCCAATTCTCATGACTTAGGCACAACATTACCCTATGACCCTATATGCGCAACCATTTTTTCGATTTGTCTGCCGGCAATCTGTACATTGGATTTGTGCCAAACTTTGCAGAACTATTCTAGACTTCCTAAAGTCTTCCCAGAATTTTGAATCACAATTTTTGGAGATCATTTACTAGGGTTTCTAGGTATAATAACAGAGACTGTACAGATCCCGTATACTCTGTGACAGGCAGTGACTGTTTGCCTAAATTAACCTACCTATACATATCACAATGTCCTGAAATTTAGTAGACAACTTCTAGACATAATTAAGGATCTCTCCACCGAATTTCAGCTCAATCTATTAAGTTTTGGTCAGTTAATATCATCTCCGAATTTTCAGCCAGATTGCAGGAAATTTCTGGGTTCATAGTTTCTACTATCATCCTAGCATTCTTTCCCCCCATTAAATCACAATTCTATGGTTTATTTCTTATGTCTAATTGCAGTATACAGATCGTAACACATCTATTAATCAAAAATACTTTGAATTAGTAACGTGCAATGCCAATTTCATGCCTATCTCTCCACTAATTTTCTCTACTGTATTTTAAAGAACACAAGAAATCTATTCTAGCACTCTACAATCATGGCATATTTGTAAGTATAACAAAACACATTCACAAAGGTTCAAGGTCAGATCTTTATACCCTTCTGGAACTTCTACTATGGGGTCTAAAATGCCTTTGGTTCCAGCCCAAATGGGTGCCTTTAGGTGTCCCAAATGTAGCTCCGATTCAGGTCTCAAATTGTTTATGTCGGCACTATCGCAACAGTAAGTCTAACAGTTAACAACAGTGGCTTATAAAACATATTAAACGTTTTACTTTCTGGTTTCTACCACTTGGACACTTGAATACACATGATAAGGTGGTAGGGTGATGGATTTTACCTCAAAGATGAGCTTAGAATGGTTCAAGAGTGAGCTTTCCCAAAGTTGCTCCAACTGTCTCTATTACACAGTTGTAACATTGAGTAAGAACCAACTTTAGTGGTTTGAAAATCATGTGTAAAGCCCTAGTTTTCGTTCTCTAACACTTGGAGGTTAGCATACACATGAAAATGAAGAGAGTGGACAGTTTTACCTCCAAAAAAGGTCTTGAGAAAGCCTAGGATTCGAAGCTCCAAGAAGGTTCCAACACAAGCTTCTCTAGTTTTCTAGGTTTAAATAGTGTGAACAACACCTTTTCTTGATAATTTCTGCTTCAGATGGCTCCAAGATTGGGCAAACTACTTGTGGAACTTCGTAGGTGGTGGTATTAGCTTCAAAACAAACTATAGATCACTAGATTCAGCTAAGAACTGAAGAAGATCTAAGCTTGTGAACAGGGCTAAGTTGCTTGAATTTTTCTAAGTTTGAGCTCAAGGAGGAGTTTTGTTGCATGGGAGAAGCTTGCATGGCAAGGATGGGTGACATGTGGCCATCCAGGTGGCCACCCACCTCACATGCTAGCTACCTAGTTGGCAATACCTATTGGTCAACATGGAGGCTATGAATCGATGGCTCAAACCATGGATCTAAACCATGAACTCCCATGGTTTTATGTTGGAAATCTGTTGGAAAATCTCCCAAAATTCGTCAAAATTCAGATAAATTTCGCAAAAAAGACAAAATAAAAAAGGGGGCTGGATTGTATTCTGGGCGCGTGGGCTGGCCCACGCTAGGGCCTCGCGCTCCTACGCAAACGGGTGGGGCCCCAGGCCCGACCAAGACTCGGCCCATGCGCCGAGTCCAACCCTTTTTTTTCGTTATTTCTTTTCTTTTTCTTTATACACACACACACACATATATATATACAGTTATATATACGTATTTTATACTAAAATTTTACATTTTTTCTAAATTATTAAAAATTATCCAATCATCATCTCTCATCAGAATACCCCCATTATACATGTTTTTATCATTTATACAATTATTTTCTCCAAAAATTGAATAATTCTTCTAAAATTGTATTTTTCTCCCAAAAATTTTATTTATCACTCTAAAAATTCAATAAATGCTCCGAAAACTCAATCATCAATCCTAAAAATTATTTTTCTCAACAAAACACATTTTTCTAATAGTTTTATGTGTTTTCTCCTTAAAATGGTATTTTCTCATATTATTCTCATATTCCTTAATAATTAATTCGAAATTGAGAAAAATTTGGAAAAAATTCCAATATTATCATTAAAATTTTAGAAAGTACATAAAATACATGTGTCAGATCCGTCAATCCTATGCCAAAAACATGGGTTGTCATAGGTCACGTCCCGCTAGTACTTGGTCTTGTGAAATTGACGTAACTTCTTAATATTAACATGGGACTTGGCTCACTCTAACTGTACATTATTGGTCAATCAATAAATTGACCTAGTCAAGAGTAGTCCACCTATGTTTGTTCAACTTGCTAAGTCAACTTGATTAACCTTGGTCAATATTGGTCAACGCTAGTTAACCTATCACTTGCTGACCTAGCCAGTCAACAAAATCTTAAAGGATCAATTCTGGTCCTCCTAGAGTCAATTGGGCCAAAAGGGGTCAACATCCCCAATTCCCTCACTTAGGCACATCATTAGCTTATAGTCTTATTAGCGCAACCATTTTTCCAATTTTCCTGCAGGTAATCCGTACATCAAATTTGCCTCAAACTTTGCAGAACGTTTCTAGACTTCCTAAATTTTCTCCAAAATTTTGAAACATAATTTTTTGACATCATTTACTAGGGTTTCTAGATATAACAACAGAGACTGTACAGATCCCGTACACCCTGTGAAGGCAGTGACTGTTTGTTTAAATTGACCTACCTTTCCATATCAGAATGTTCTGAAATTCGGTAGGCAACTTTTAGACATACTTAGAGATCTCTCCACCAAATTTTAGCTCAATCTATCAAGTTTGGTCAGTTAATGTCATCTCAGAATTTTCAGCTAGATTGCAAAACATTTCTGGGTTCATAGTTTCTACTATCTTCCTAGTATTCTTTCCCCCATTAAATCACAATTTTATGGGTCATTTCTTGTGTCTAATTGCAGTATATAGATCATAACACATCCACTAATAAAAAATACTTTGAATCATTAACATGCAATGCTAAAATCATGTCTATCTTTCCACCAATTTCTCTGTTGTATTTTGAAGAACATAAGAAATTGTTCTAAGTCCTAACACTATAACAATCATGGCATATTTGTAAGTGTAGAAAATTATATACACAAGGGCTCAAACGCCTCTTGTTTCAATCTGAATGGGTGCCTTTAGGTGTCCCAAATGTAGCTCCAAATCTAGTTTCAAACTGGT
Source organism: Tinospora cordifolia (assembly GCA_030144865.1). Classification (NCBI taxonomy): domain Eukaryota; kingdom Viridiplantae; phylum Streptophyta; class Magnoliopsida; order Ranunculales; family Menispermaceae; genus Tinospora; species Tinospora cordifolia. Next base: position 41,734 of record JAJIYU010000516.1, read on the forward strand.
TTCTGTCGGCACTGTCGCAACAATGAGTCACATAGTTAATACCAGAGACTTATAATATGTATTAAACGTTCTCATATCTAATTTCTACCACGTGTACATTTGAATACACATCATGTGAGGTAAAGTGAAGGGTTTCACCTTAGAGCCGAACCTGGAATGGTTTAGGTGTGAGCTTTCCCAAGGTTGTTCCAACTGTTTCTATTACACAGTTGTAACAGTGAGTAAATAACCAACTTTAATGGTTTGGAAATCATGTGTAAAGCCCTATTTTTCATTCTCCAACACTTGGAGATTAAAGTATATATGAAAATGAAGAGGGTGGATAGTTTTACCTCCAAAATGGGCTTGAAACGGCCTAGGGCCTGAAGATCCAAAAGTGGTTCCAACACAAGCTTTTCTGGTTTTCTCGGTTTGAACCCTATGAACAGTCCCTTTTCTCGATGATTTCAACTTCAAATGGCTCTAAGATTGGGCAAACTACTTGTTGGACTTCGTAGATGGTGGTAAAAGCTTTAAAACAAGCTATAACTCAATGGATTTGGTTGAGAAACGGATGAGATTCAAGCTCATAAATGTTGCTACAAAAATCTGGAATTTCTAGACTTGAGCTCAAAGAAAGAGATTTTGTTGCATGAAGGGTGCTTGCATGGCCTGGTGGGGGTGACATGTGGCCATCCAGGTGGCTTCCAAACTCACATGTTGGCTGCCTAGTTGGCAATGTCTGTTGGTCACAATGGAGGTTGTGAATTGATGGCTCAAACCGTGGGTTCAAACCAAGTGTAGCCATGGTTTTGTTGTAGAGAATTCCCAAAATTCGTCCAAAATTCGGCTAAAAATCACCCATTTCATGCACAAAAAGACAAGAATGCAGGGGCCTGGACCCATTTTAGGCGTATGGGCCGACCAATGGTCGGCCTTCAATGGAAACGCAAGCCATTGGCCCGCACGCATTCGTCATGGGTCGGGCCCTAGGGTCCGACCGATCCTCTGCCCGTGCACGCCAAGCTCCCCATTTATTTTTTTATTTTTTTATTCTATTTTTTTTGTTTCCTTATTCCTTTACATATGTATATATATACACCTATACATGTATATCATCGAAAATTTGCTTTTTTTTTTCTAAAATTAATAAAAATCACCAATTGCCATTTTTCATCAAAACACTTCAATTATGCATCATTTCATCATTTATTCAATTACTTTTCCCAAAAATTGAATAATTTCCCTAAAATCCTATTTTTCTCCCAAAAAAATTCTATTTTTCACTCTAAAAATTCAATAATTGTTCTAAAATTCAATAATCAATCCTAAAATTCATTTTTCTCAAGAAAACACATTTTTCTAATAATTTCATGTGTTTTCTCCCTAAAATTGCATTTTCTCACATTATTCTTATTTTTTAATAATTAATTCAAAATTGGGAAAAATTGAAAAAAATTCCATATATTATCATTAAAATTCCAGAAAATACATAAAATGTACATATGTCGGATCCATCAATCCGATGTCAAAAACATGGGTCGTCACAGTCTCCCCTCCTTAAAACAAATTTCGTCCTCGAATTTCTAACACACTAAAGGTCAAGGGGCGACTCTCATAATCTCTAAAAAATGACTCATCATAGTCCTCTCGCTCCCAAGTGTCCTGCTCAGCACTGTGGAACGGCCAATGTACGCGTACCATCGGTATCTCCTTGTTGCGCAATTTCCTCACGGCTTGATCAGCAATGGCTACCGGAGCCCCATCATACGTACAATGCTCTCGTAAGTCAATATGTCTCCAATTAGTTATGTGCGAGGGATCAGGGTGGTACTTTCTCAACATCGACACATAAAACACATTATGTACCCCCGCTAACTGAGGTGGCAATGCAAATCAGTATGCCACAAGACCTACACGCTCAACGATCTCGAAAGGTCCAATATATCTCAGTACAAGTTTCCTTAAAATGCCAAACCGAATCTGCCCCTTACTAGGGGAAACCCGAAGGAGTACATGATCATTGACCACAAACTCTAGGACCTTCCTCCGGTTATCTGCATAGCTCTTTTGCCAGTCCTGAGCTGTCTTCATGTTCTGGCGGATCCGCTAAATCTTCTCATTCTATTCTTGCACAAAAGTAGGGCCCAAAATTATTGTATCACCAACCTCGGGCCAACAAGCTGGCAATCTGCAAGGTTGGCCATATAATGCCTCAAAAGGTGCCATGCCGATGCTTGCCTGGTAACTGTTATTATATGCAAACTCACATAAGGGCAAGTGATCTTCCCAGCTACCACCAAAATCAACTATGCATGCCCTCAACATATCCCCAAGTACCTGAATTACTCTCTCAGACTGTCCATCAGTTTGTGAATGGAAGGTTGTGCTCAAGCTCAAACTAGTCCTTAACTGATTCTGCAAGCTCTGCCAAAAATGGGACGTAAATCCAGCATCTCTGTCAGACAAAATGGACACTGAGACCCCGTGTAATCTCACAATCTCGCAGATATACAGTCGACTTAGCCTGTCCACCGAATATCTACTATGCATCGGGAGGAAATGAGCCAACTTAGTAAGTCTATCCACAATGACCCATATAACATCATGTCTCTGCTGAGTCCGGGGCAATTCCATCACAAAATCTATTGTAATGTGCTCCCATTTCCACTCGGGAATAGCCAAGGGCTGTAATAAACCACCGGGTCTCTGGTGCTCAGCCTTAACCTGCTGGCACGTATCACGTTTCTGCACAAAGGCTACAATATCTCGCTTCATCCCCGGCCACCAATAAGTATGTCGAGCATCCTAATACATCTTATTGGTGCCTGGATGGACGGTATACCTTGCGCGATGCAGCTCTGCTAACACTCCCTATCTCAGGCAAAGGTCATCTGGTACACACAATCATCCCCTAAACCTCAGTGCACCATCAATATCAATCGACCACTCCACACAAGAAGTGTCATCTACCTGCCCTTGGTACATCATAAAGTCAACATCATGAGCTTGTACCTCTATAATCTCAGCAAGCAAAACTGGTTGGGCTCTCATCTATGCACTGACTCTAGTCTCAGTCGAAGTCTTGTGGATACTCATCACTGTCACATAATCAATAATCCTCCACTCCTAAAACATATATCTAGCCACACAAGCAGTCTCGCCCATACCCTACTAAGTGCATCAGCCACCACATTGGCTTTCCTGGGATGGTACTCAATGGTAAAGTCATAATCCTTAAGCAACTTCATCCCCCTTCTCTGCCTCATATGAAGGTCTTTCTGTGAAAATAGGTATTTGAGGCTCTTATGATCAAAATAAAGTGTAAAACACTCACCATACAGATAGTGTTGCCAAATCTTGAGTGCAAACACCACTACTGCCAGCTCTAGATCATGCTCAAGGTAGTTTCTCTCATGAACCTTCAGCTGTCCCGAGGCAAAAGTGATAACTCCATCACCCTGCATCAAAACACACCCAAGGCCTGTCCCACATGCATCTGTATAGATCGTCAACTCATGGCCTGGTTCAGGCACCACAAGAACTGGGGCAGATGTCAAATGACACTTCAACTCACGAAATGCTTCCTCACACTTATCTGTTCACACAAATGGCATGTTCTTCTAAGTAAGCTTCATCATGGGAGCAGCGATCCTTGAGAAGTTTGGCACAAATCTGGGGTAATAGCCCGCCAAACCCAAAAAGCTACGGATCTTTGTCACTGTGGTAGGTCTTGACCAACCAATAATAGCATCAAACTTAGCTGGATCAACTGAAATGCCCCCGGCTCCAACTACATGGCCCAAAAATTGAACTTCTATCAACCAGAACTCACACTTGCTGAACTTAGCATACAACCGGTGATCTCAAAGAGTTTGCAGTGCGATCCTCAAGTGTTCAGCGTGTTCCTCCCTAGTTTTTGAATAAATAAGGATGTTGTCGATAAAGATGATGACGAATGAGTCAAAATAGGGACGAAACACTCTCTGCATCAAGTCCATGAACATCATTGGGGCATTTGTCACGCCAAACGGCATGACTAAGAACTCGTAGTGCCCATAGGGAGTTTGAAAGGCCGTCTTCGGTACATCTTCTTCCCTGACTCTCAATTGATGGTACCCAGATCTCAGATCGATCTTCAAAAACATAGTGGCACCTCAGAGCTAGTCAAATAAGTTATCAATATAAGGGAGAAGGTACTTGTTCTTCACTGTCACTTTTTTCAACTGTCGGTAGTCGATACACAAACAGAGGTTCCCATCCTTCTTCTTCAGAAACAATACTAGAGCACCCCAAGGTGACACACTAGGGGTAATAAAACCCTTACTCATCAACTCCTCAAGTTGGACCTTCAGTTCTTGCAATTCCTTGGGCGTCATTCGATAAGGAGGGATCGAAATGGGTTGTGTCCCCAGAATAATCTCAATGATAAAGTCAATCTCTCGTTCGGGGAGGTAAGCCGAACAAATCATTGGGAAACACTTTAGGAAAGTCTCTAACAACAGGAATCTCATCTATGCTCTGCTGTAAAGGTCCCTCACCAGTGGTGATCATACTAGCCAGTGTATCTATGTCAGACTGTGTCGCTATCCTACCTAGTGTCCTCGGTCTATCGGATGCATTACCTTGGAAGGTCACAACAAGTTGTCCTGAAATCCGAAATACTACTCTCTTGGCAAAGTAGTCGACATAGGCATGATAAGTTGCCAGCCAGTCCATCCCAAGTATAGCGTCGAACTCCAAGAATTCTAGTACTCTAAGGTCTACAAAGAGTCTTGAAATCGTCAAACCTCAACGTGCAGCCTTCACAAATCAAATTCGGGTAGATCCGTTCCCCAACTGCAGTGCTCAACACAAGCCATGTAGATGTTCTAACAGGTCTAAGTCCCAATCAATCTATGGCATGCCCACAAATAATAGACAATGTAGATCCAGCATCAATCAACTTGTAGATAAATGTATCAAGTAAGAACATGTTACCCTCTACTAGAGCCTTCGTCGCCTTAGAATCTGGGTAGGTGATGGCCTGTGCTGCCTCTCGAGTGCCGGTGGCGAGTACACTGGAAGCTGGGATAAGCATAGGGCAATGATATTGCTTGTGGCCTGGTTGACCACACTGTAAACATATAATTGGACACCTCTGCTCGGTCTGGCCTCGGCCTTGACCTCTACCTCTGCCTCGACCTCCACCTTGGCCTCCCTATTGAGTCGTGGCTGTCCTACCAGCTGTTATGCCTGTAGTAGGGTGGTTGCGAAGGTGACTGTAGTAGTCGGCTGAGTCAGTGCCCCTCCAGACTGTCCCTCTGAATATTTCCTCTTCCTATGAAATCTGCCTCCTCGAGACCCACCGCGATGACCTCCTTGTGTCTACGACTATGGCTATGTCTACAAAGAGGCACTCTATACCATCTGGGTTATCGGACGTTGATCCCTACCATTCACCTCAAACTGTAGTGCATGCCTCTATATAATCTCAAGAGTAGCCTCACTATATGCTGACGTAGCCTGTCTTATACTGGCCCTCAACCCACGACGGAAGAATCCAGCTCTCTCCCTCGGGTTGCCCACTAGCTCAGGCGCATATGCCTCCCGTCTAAAAAATCTGTGGGTATCCTCCCTAATTGACATGTCTCCCTGCTGTAACGTCAAGAACTCCACCTTATGTTCTCGCTCTGCTGTAGAGACGTAGGCACTCAAGAATAGCTCCCGAAAACAAGCCCATGTAGAAATCTGTCCCTCTATAGTTTGAGTGGCCCTCCACCAAATCGCGGCCTCATCCTCAAGCATGTGTGTTGCGAATAACACCTGATTCTTCTCAGACAACTTCAACGTCTTAGCATTCTTCTTGATATTGAGAAGCTAGTTCTCTGCTACATCCAGACTCAAAGCCCCCTGGAACTCCTCAGACCTCAGATCCAAGAATCTCTTCAGAAGCTATCATGAGTGGAATCATCACCCTGCCTCACCGGGGCTACCTCTACCTGGGTTGTAGCCCTCTCCTCCTCCCGAATCTTTAGTATAACTGGCGCAGGAGGCGCTACTGGCTCAACCCTCTGTCTCTCGGCTTCAATCCTATTAAGCCTCTCACTCAGTAAGGCTACCTGGGCGTGACCAGCCTCACTAGACGCCCTAATCAAGGCCTTTAGCCTCTATATGGCATCCTGCCCGAGCTGCACCGGAGGTGGCGATGGCGGTACTGGCTCTGGAGTCCTGCGCGGTCTCCCACGTCGAGGAGGCATCGTGGTCTGCATAAACGTTTAACTTTCATTAGTTCCAAAATGAACAGACCACGACTTCAGACATTAAGGCGACTGTTTCTAAGGAATCTCCTAACCCACAAGGTTCAAAGTTTCAATCTTAAAACTCACTAACACCCTATGGCAGTCTGACTCCCCTCGTGATATGGCTACTCTCACTTGATTCCTCTTTCTGCTAGTCAAAAGTTAGAAAATTTTGTCCATTCTCCATTTTGCTATTCTAAGTCGTTTCTAAGGGTCTTTTCTTTTTATACTTCTACGATTACTCTGAGACCCTCTTAGGTTAATAGCATTTGTTATTCCTCAATTGGAAAAACCGTAGGCTCTGATACCAACGCTGTCGGGATCCCTTCCCTAGGGCGAAGGACAAACCGACTGGCACAGTGCCCCGATAAGCCTGCCCCCAGGCCAAGCATACTAAGACACTGTTAAGCCTCATCTTTCAACACCACCCACACACTATCAGAGTAATCATAGGAAATGCAGAAGAAATTTAACACATGAACACCAATGAAACTTGATATTTACCAAAATGGGTCATTAAAACATGTGTAGCAACGAGAGTGACTAATTCATTATATACAAGTTTTCCTCACCCCTATACATAATTTCTAACCCTCAAACAAAATAGAAAAGAAAATATGAAGAAAACCTACCAAAAAGAGTAAGAGAGTGCAGTTCTACGCGATGACCACTTCCTTGTCCTTATCTGCGGCGGAAGAACTTGAAAAGTTAGAGTAGTGAGCCTAATTGTACACGGTGGCTCAGTGAGTAATGCAGTCTAATTCATAACTTAAAATAAGCATTCTACAATAAAATACGTGCCAGGAATGCATGAACAATAGCATTATGCTGGTGAATGCAACAGTGAATAAAATTTAAATCTATAATGCAGTCGTGCACCTTCATTCAAAAATAGTTAAATAGTGAAAACATTCGCTGAGGCTCGCAAGCCCTCCAAGGCGACCAAAAATTCACTCGAGCGGGTTGCAGACAGTTAGGCGTATCGTGTCGACTTCGATTAGGACTTATTGTCGTTGCCATCATCGTAACAACCAACTAGGACTTATTGTCATTGCCTTATCATGATGGCCCGATTAGGTCTTATTGTCGTTGCCATCATCGTAAGCCTACAGAACCCCTTTGGCGAGCGCTCTGTGCTAGGTGGTCACCTCTCGAGACCGTATGAGAGACCGACAC
>JAJIYU010000517.1:0-50095 GCA_030144865.1 Tinospora cordifolia
GACTGTTTACCATCTTGAACACTATTTTGTTTTGATTCATAAACTGATGATTTTTAGTTATGGTATGTTATACAGTGTTCAATGATTTAGAAAGATTTGATCCGATTAGTGGTTCCGCTACTATTGTCTTGATTTCCACTATAAATATGATTTTGAACATCCGGTGAATTTGATTTGAAATCAATTGCTTAGTGAAGCATGAATAAAATGATTATTTTAAATCAAGAAATGATTTAAACCTCGCATATAAAGGTTTGTGTAAGGATTGATGATGACAGTTGCACGCCCGGTGCCTCGGCGGACCACGCGCCGAGCTTGGAGCCGCGCGACACTCGATGACAGGGCCTCAGATTGACAGACATGATGTTCGGTCCGGGGGTCGAGGTGTGACATTAGATCAAGTATACAATGCATCCAAGTAGAGATAAGATGTAACAAAACCTCAGAAAGACTCACTGGTGGAGAGGAATGAAGAAGGATGTAGCTAAGCATGTTGCCAAGTGTTTAACCTGGCAACAAGTGAAAGCAAAACATCAAAAATTGTCTAGAATGTTACAACCACTCCCTATCCTTGAATGGAAGTAGGATAACATTGTCATGGATTTCATCAATGGTTTGCCCAGGAATCAGAAAGGAAAACATATTGTTTGGGTAATTGTGGATCGTTTCATTAAAGTGGCTTAGTTCCTGCCAATTAGATCCATAGATCAAGTTTGTAAGTCTAATAGAGCCGACCACATTTTAGAGGATATGTTGAGGTCTTGTGTTTTAGACTTCAAAGGGAATTGGAGCAAGTACTTATACTTGGCAGAGTTAGCCTATAATTATAGTTATCAAACAAGTATTAATATGGCTCCATTCGATGCTCTTTATGGAAGACCCTGCAGATTACATACCTGTTGGGCTAAACTCGAGAACCATGTATTAACTGGACTAGATTTGGTGGAAGAAATGAATAACCAAGTTAAGATAATATAGAAGAGGTTGATTACGACACAGAGTCGTTAGAAAAGCAATCCTAACAAGAAGAGAAGACCGCTAGAGTTCCTAGTTGGGGACAAGGTATTTTTGGGAATTAGTCCTCAGAAGGACATCATGAGGTTCGAATTCAAAGGGAAGTTATCTCCGAGGTTTGTCAGACCCTTTGAAATACTTAGAAGAATCAAGGATTGTGCTCATGAGTTGGACCTACCAAATAGAATGACTTTAGCTCATAACGTATTCCATGTATCCATGTTGAGAAAGTATGAACCTGATCTCTCTCACATCATCCACTAAGAGAAAGTGAATATTCAAGATGATGCTACTTACAAGAAAACAACAGTTAGAATCTTCGACCAAAAACTATAGAGTATACAAACAAAAGGATATCTTGTTAGTGAAGGTACTGTGGAAACATCATGGGATGGAAGAAGCAACCTAGGAACTCTAAAGCAAGATGAAAACAAAGTATTCACACTTATTCACTAGAAATCCTTAGCTATGTACAAATTTTGAGGATGAAATCTTTCTACGGAAGGTAGGTTGTAATACCCTAAATTCTCTATACTCAATTAAATGAAATTTATCATTTATTTAGTGAAATTTGGGCGCAAAATGAAACCGAGCTTATTTTAGGGCTAAATTTTGCACTCTCATTTAGTGCCCCTTAAAGACCCAAAACAACTTGAAATAAAGTAATGTGACATGAACCAACTAATAGGACAACATATCCAAAAATTAGAACAATTGATCGAGTTTAGGGTTTTTATTTGCTAATCCTCCTTCAGCAGGTCCAAATTAGGAAAGAATTGGCAGTTAGGGTACATCGGGCGATCAAAATGACCTGAAACGAGACAAAATGACATGAATTAACAAAATGAATTACATATCCAAAAATTAGAACAATTGGCCAAGATTTGGATTTTCATTTGTATAGTGACCTCAATGGGTCTTAAATAAGAAAAGTTTTTGAAGGAAAATTATCTAGGTCAAACCATACCTTAAAATGTGCATTAGATTCATGTGATTCCAGAACTAGAGGTCATAAATCATAATTCCTTGTAAATAATGAGGTATTAATTTTTATTTAATTTTTATAAATCCATGAAGTCATGGCCACCCTAAGCATGTGCCACAACACCATGATTGTGTGTACCCTCACCCTACGCTAAACTCCATGGGACATTTCCTTTATTTGAGTTCACGTCGAATGATTTCATGTGCCATGAAAATGATTAGGTATGCTGCCCCTATGAAATGTCACACTTAGTATTAAGAAACCATGAATAAATGATTCCATGTGCACCATGATGTGATCATATACACCATGCTCTATACACCAAAAACATCCCAAACTATCCAAATTATATGTTTCTAATTTAAGAATAGAAGTTGCTGAAAAATGTTTCTAAACACTCAAGGAACAAGATTAGAAGTTTCTAATCCAAGAATAGAAGTTGCTGAAAACTATTTCCAAACACCTTAAGAACAAAATTAGAAGTTTCTAATTCAAAACAAAAGAGTACTAAATCTTGTTGATTTGGTGTGTATAAGAAAAGGAATCCATTACCAAAACATATAGGAAAGTTTCTTTGCTCACAATATCACACCTAGATTAACTTCCAATCAAAGAATAGTAAGTATTCTAAATCCTTTTTGTGTTCACACATAAAAAGAAAATCAAATAAAGCTTATATCTTGTGTTCACACTAGGAATTGAAAACCAAATCAACCCAGTTTCTAAATCTTGTGCACACTCAATCTATGCATTCCAAAATGTCCCCATAGAGGAATGGAAAGGTTTCCTAGTGTGATCATGCCCAAAGCATCCTCTAGTGCTCATCAAACTCTATATAAACCCCCTCGTGCTCTCATTATTCTCATCCCAAAGCAAAGAGTTGAGACTTTTCTCTTTGCCTGTTCTTGCCCTCTTCTTGGCACTTCTTCTCACTCTCTTTTCTCTCTTATGTGAGAAGTTTTTATTTGAGTATTTTAAAGAGTTGTTGAAGTAGTTTTGTTGGTGATTAGAATTTCTTGAAGTTCTGAAAGTGGTGGATAAGGGAAAACGTTGTCAAATTCTATAAAGAAACTCGAATTAAGGTCGAGGGGATTTCTTGAACTTCTATTTTGCTCTTTCAAATTTCTAGCATCTTCATGCTTGTTTGAATGCTAGTTTTCAGCATGTTCTATTTTATTTTTAGCATATTTGATCATATTTTAATTTTCGTTTAACATGTGTTTATGTTTTAATTACTCATGAGAACATGCCACGCTTAGAATCCATGTATAGGATTTAATTTAATGTTTCAAGCATGCTAGGTGATGTTTTCATGTTTTCTTGGTTGTTTGAAATTCTGAAATTTACATTTTGAATTTCTTTTATGATTATGTGACTCTTAAATGTAAGAAAATGAAGATTAGAACCACGTACTATCATAGTGACTTGTATAGGTGCTATGGTTGTTCTTAACACATGCTTGGAGTATGTGGTTGCGGGGTGCAACTAAGGGATATTTGGTATGTGGCATCTAATGGAAAATGACAAAGAAATGTCTTTCCACAGTAAAAAGGGATATCTTAATTAAGAACATAAAGGGAGTAGAAACCCTTTCAGTCTGTCAACTACAAACAAAAAGTTGCTTGAATCACTTAATATATGAAAGTGTTTGAATTTGGATGTGCTATTAATTTGAAATAGTAACTTAGTTGTTTAATGAATGATCCACTGGGCTCTAGGATCATCCCTTCCTTTTACTTTTCAAGAATTTGAAATGCATAATCAAGCTTGCTAATGAATTAGAAAGTTTCTATATAAGGGCATATTGGCCAAATTTTGAATAAAAACTTTCGCTGAAGTTTTGTTTTAAATTTTAGAGTTATGTACTTGTTCTTTTGGTTATATGAATTCAATAACATATTTCTTTATTTTATTTTGAATAAATAAAGAGTTTGAAGTTTTCCTTTATTCACTTGTATTATCTTGTTAAAAATTAAACTCAACAAAAATGTATTTATGAGTAATTCAATAAGTGTTAGGATAAAGGAATTGAGATGCAAGTTGTGTATTGTAAATGTAACATAGGACCCAACCTGCCTTGTGGTTGAGCTTAAACCTGTTTCTAGGGGGTTGGGATGTTACAACATGCTTCTAGGCATTGAAAATAAAGTAAACACACATCATGTTTAATATTTAAAACTCAAATAAGACCAAGGAGCAAGGTAATCATCTCCGCCTTGTTGGTTGATTCTTTGATTTCGTTCAATCTTGGTATTGTTGTTCGAACTGTCTTGGATTCTAAACCTAAATATTTGAAATAATTCTTTTCATTATTTGAACATCATCAAATATCTTTAAGTCATGATTCTAAACGATTTCCTACTAAATATTACGAACAGTGCACCATTCGCTCTTTCAGTGCATTCGGTGCACACTATTGCCCTTACTCGATAGTTGGACTTGACTTACCCTTTTTTCTACTATGAACACTCGCTATCTAATTAATTTTTAGACATTTGTAAACCCTTTTAAATCCATTAAATATTCAACCTTGACCAGTATGCATTAAATGCATGAAACCATAGTCGTTTTCATAACTTACATGCATATTTTCCTTCATTGATGCATAGTAAGGTCTCATACCTAATTGTGTATGTTTAATCAAGTTTAATCATTAATTTCCAGCAAACTCCTTGCTGGTTTTTGACTCATACATGCATCAAACATCACACCACTTGTTACCATGCTTAACTATTTCTTAAACATGCATATTTCCTAATTATTTCATGCATACATGTCTTATAAGTATGTTACTTTATAATACTCCAATATTAACGTTATATGTCACTTGAATCCCCATGCAATTACACTCAACCATCCTAAATCATGTATATACACAAGTTAATTCATGTATACATGCTTTCTTTGTGTTTCTTCATCATACCCTAGCATTTACACCATATATGACTTAGAACCTTATTTTTCAAGCACCCAAACTTGCTGGTTTCTCATCAAGAAGGCATTATTTACCCTATTTTACCATCTTGATCACTACACCCCTCATATGTTACAGCTTTACTTGAGATTTGATCATAGCTAAGCATTAAAATTTAAAAATTTGAAACTTTATCAACAATATATTTACTTAATTGAATCATTGACCTCCAATTGAAGGAATATGTCACAATAATTTGAATCATTATAATATCAAGATCAATTCAAAATTTTAAACCCGTATTCAACAAACACGTAATGGAATATCTGTAACTATATAGATTATTTATATAGTCAATATTCAATAGCGACAGCATGTTAATTTTACCAAAAATATCAAACTATTCATTATTTATTGTTATCCGAGTAGCTTAGAGAAATAAAAAGTCATTTCTGTAAAAAGCATTACCAAATCCCAATTATTCCCTAACTGTACCTTCCAATTTTAAACTGAAAATAATTCGAAAAAGTTCTTGAGAGAAAATCCCTTTCAAGAAATTGCTCTTCAAAAAGACGCAAATTAATTTTGCAATTAGGTGTAAAAGGAACATATTTTCTGTTAAGAGTGGCCAAAACATGAATTACTACTTACCATATTTTCCAACGGGGACTTCTCCATGTTGAAGTAGAAGAAACAAGAAATTACTGAGTTAGCTGACATATGAAAGAATAATTCCAAAACTATTAGGAAGTAATGGCCAATTGTGAAGTTTACCATTTCATTTCCAAGCATCGACAAAACCACAACAAAGGACCTCATTTGGAGTTTGCTTATGGCAAACCTTTTTTATTAAAAGAAAAACAAGAACAAAAGAATGAACAGGAAGAAGGAAGAAAAGGAGAACGATGAATTTGAATTAATCAATACTTAGAAAGCTCATATATATATATATTTGATTAATTGAGATACAGGCAACAAGTTGGTGAAATACAAATAGACGAATTCTTATTTTGTTTCATTTTCAAAGATTAGAGGCAATTTGACTTAGATATTCAAATAAGTTGCTTAAACTGCCACTTTGGGCTGTTTTAACATCAACAACGGCATATTTGATTATTTCTAGGCAATTCGCAAGCTTTAACAAGTAATCAATACTTCACAAAAACGTCCTTTACAGTAAAGAGTGTAATAAAATGTTTATAATAGCGGTTCTTATCTATTTTAACAAGAATAGAAATTCTTAAAAACCATAATTTTTTTTTATTTAAGCAGGAGTAGAAAAATGATGCCAAGTAAAGGAAGGAATATACGCTAGCCACCGACAGTCTCGCCTTCTATGCAAGAACTCGTGGGATTGCTTTGCTGACACTTGATATCTACAACTAATGGACATAGGCAATGCACAAAGCATTCAATTAAAGTTATTTCAAGATAAAGCCTATGTGTACAACATAGATTACAAGGCTTTTCATCTGGCTGATGCATGGGAAGACTATTATATATACATATAAAGTTCCAAACTTTTTGAAACTCTCCCCTTGTATTGACATATGAGCAAATCAGTTTTATTTTCAGCCAGTGCGCTGGAAGAACTGCTCACAAAGTTCACATAGGGTTACTGGTCATGTTCAAATTTGAGCCCCTATAAGAAAACAATTGCGTTGCATTTTTGTAGCTAATTTCTGCAAGCTCTTCTTCTGGCATCTCGAGCAAGGATGCAACGTAACTAAGTACCTGAAACAATTACTTGGAAAACATTACCTTTCACGAATTGGCACCATAAATTTGAGAAACTGCACGTTAGGAACAAAAGCAGGCCATAGATCAACTGAAGATGAAAGCAAATACATAATTAAATGTCATCGGATGTCAAGGAGATATTAAGTTATAAGGACATGTTTGTGCATGCAGGGTTCGAGACCTAATTCACTCTAAATTTCAACATTTGAAAATCCGAACCAATTTAGAGAAGTTTGAGAGGTTTTACAAAATTTTTGTAAAAACTTGCCAATTTGAAAAATTTTATACAAATGCCAAAATATGCTCAATTACCATTGGAAATGATAAACAAATATAAGTAGATACCTTTCACATATAAAAGCATAAATATGAATTGAGACGTACATTTTCACAACTTGAAAAGCTAGATCCAAACTCTTTCAGATCTCTCTTTCAATCCCTATCCCCATACAAATGTCAAAATTTTCATCAACTTTTTGTTTTATTTAGGTAAAAGTCACATTTCATTTTTCAAACTTTATTAAAGTTGGCAAATTTTGTCGAAATTTCAAGTTTTTCAGCGATTTTTAGTTCTTTTCCGTACATTTGAGCTCTAGTTTGATCTCATAAAAACCAGAATAATTTGGCTAATTTTACAAAGTCTGTCAAACTTGTGTACCATGTATGCATGAAAATATTGAAGCCATAGAAAAGAATGTCTATGTGAGACAGGATCTAAATAAATGTAGTTCAAGGAGAAATGTACACGTAGGAAGCATTAAAGCTATAAAGAAATTGCAGCAAAACTTGAATATAGAACAAATACTAGTAGACTTGAATAGAAAAATGATGTCAATGAAGAGAATAAGCTAGCCACCCACGGTCTCGCCTTCTGTGCAAGAACTCATGGTCTGTTTGATTATTATAAATAAATAATGCTAAATTTTTGTTTGATTTCTGGATCCTTTCAATATAAAATACCAGTAGACTTGAATAGTGAGTAATGTAATTACAGCAAAAACAGAGAACAATTATCAAGTTCAGGACATTTAAAACCCCTAAACTGGTAGGACCAATACAGGATAATGTATTTTTCAGTTGTTGGTGAGATCCAAAACTACAATACTGCAAGAAAAAGCACAATGGATAGCTCAGAAGAAATTTAGTTTCCCTGCATCTAGTCTATATTACTTGCATGGAGTTAAAAAGTACCAACACTCGTTTAGAATGATGCAATTTATCCGAGTCACTCCTTAGATATGAGTATAGTTAAACTATAAAAAATTGTGCTAGTCACATAAGCAATCAAATAAGGCACATACGTGAAGATAATAGAGTAAATTCTCAACTAAAACACCTAAGAAAATAAAATAAAATCTGTAACGTACAACTGTAAAAACTTCTAAAAAAAATCAGTAAATTACAAATTGATTATTATACTAGAAACATATAAATCACAACAATTTCAATATATTCTATTTTTTTTTTTTTCAGAATCAGGGAGAGGACACAGGTGCAGTCCAATGGAATCTTCATCTGAGGTCTGGTAGGAGACTGAGAGACGAAGAGGAAAAGGACGTATTCCTAATGATTTTGAGGGAGTGTGTGTCGGATGACAGGAAAGACTGAATAGTGTGGATCAGGTATTCCTTTCGAGAGTTCTCTTCTAAATCCTTCTTTTTGTACCTGGCTGAGCCTAGCACGATCATTCCAGAGTTCCCTTGTCATGAGATTTGGAAAGCCCCAGTCCCTATTAAGTTAAGGAGTTTGTGTGGAAAGAGGCCCTGAAAAAAGTCAATAAGGGAGATATGATTCAACAGCAGTTTTCTAGTCACTACATGTGTCCCCCCCATCTTGTAGAGTCCATGGAAGGAGAGGAACACTAGAAATTTTTAGGAAAGGGAACTCCTCCCTTACCAAATTTGGGAACAATCTTTCGCAATAGAGCTTCTTTTTGGATTAGTAATAGCTCCTTGTCGATGGGATACTTTACTTTAGAGTGGATTCGGGGTTGGGATAATAATTTGTAATTTGCCTTGGGTTTTCTTGTTGGAGGGCCTTTTGGTTGTCAGTGGTGTTCTGTTGTATTATCTTATTTCTATCAACGAAATTTTTGTTTCTTAAAAAAAAACCACTCTTCTCATGATCTCTTAAGAAAGCTTTCATTATTTTGCTTTATTCTGTTTCATGGTCTTGCTCCCCATTATTTCTTCTTGATTGAACATAGTTTCTGCATCTAGTGCTTCCACGTACCGAAGAGTGATTCCCTTGAAAGTAGTTTAGCCGTTTAGGGTACTTCTTTATAGGAAATGTTTAGGGCATTCTAATGGCTCTAGAAACTGGATAATTTCCTTATTTGCAAAAGCAATCAATATATTTCAGCATATCAACATACAGCATCAGAATCAGCTTTTGTGTACCAATATCTCAAATGCTACTGGTTTTATACACTATCTTAATTTCACAGCAGCAATACGTTAAATATAATGAAATAATTGAGGTGAAACAGAAAACACACCACATAAATGTTTGCTGGATGATTTAGTGTTTCCTTTGGCAGAGAACCTATGTCTGGAGCATCTCCTGGTTGTTCATGTAACTCTTTGGGAACTGAAGCATCCCCGGGAACCCAGAGCAGAGAACCCAAATTAAATTTTGGCAATGCATCAGGTGAATCAGATTCCAATAAGATCCTTTCAGCGGGTACCTACCAAATAAATATGGCAACCCAGAAAAAAACTTCTGCCATGAATTTGAGCAGTTTGATAGAGCACTTGTCAATTCAATAAAATAAGTGATTAACTTACCATGTTCAGCATTCTCTTTGCTTCCTTCTGTTTCATTGACATAAGATGACCAGAAAAGGAAAAATAAGCACCAAGCTTTGCCAGAGCAGGAACCATCTCAGCAGATCCTAGATATGAGTGAAGAATTGCACCACAGGGAAATGGGCCAACAGATCTACGGAAAAAGAGAAATGTATTGGATGCAAAATTTGACCAACGAAGAAAATAATGAAGGGAAATAACCAAGATGAGATGAGGACACCAAATTGAGGAAAAAAACTAGGAAAAAAAATCCTCTATATTATGTCATAAAACTCCATATGATAGAGAATGTAGAGATCAAAATTATTTGGTGCCTTTGGCATACAATGTATGTGTACGACCTAGTTTCCTATCCTCAATATGACATATGGATCTCTTAAACAAAAATATGACATGGATAATACCATTTTTGTTGAGATCCTACAATGGCTAGTTTCCTTATTGATAAGGGCCAGTTTACAAGGACAATGTCAATCTCAAATTTTTGAAGTACAATTATATCTTCATTAACCCCCCTTAACCTAGTCAGAGGTGGTCACAACTAAGGTTGTATATTTAAAACATGTTTGTTTTTTGAGCTCACACCATGCACTCGGGCATCAGTGACCCTTGTTTGCTGAAACTTGAAAATTACTCATTCATATGGTCGGATCCTTCCCTATCCTCGAACTTGAGGGTAACCCACTTGATTTTGCTTTCTCAAACGTGCGGACTTCACTTCATATGGTTGGACAATGAGTCAAGACACAAACAAACTTCACTTTATAGTGTGCTCTAAGTCATTTAATTTGTCTCTCCATGCATCAGGTCCACCGATGACTTGTTTTACCCCTCCTCTTTTCTAATTAACTTGCGCCACCACCCAACAAAAAATAAAAAAGCTTTTGAGCGTCATTATGGGGTCAGAGGCTATTAATGCTTTCGATCATTATGTCGCAATGGCTCATGATTGTTCTTGAGCTCCATGCAATAATGGTGAGACATTTTAGAACTCTATAAAACCAAATGCACGCCTGCGATGACTACGAGGGTGTAGAGGTTGTCGTGAGGGCAGTCGTTATGCCACCCATGCATTTTCTTGCCCTTAGATGAGAGCCTTTTCTGATCCCAAATAGCCAAGCATGCCTATAAAATGTGGGACCTTGCCAATAGTGGTTCTCCTACCATTAGTCTTCATGCCTCTGCAGGCGTGATTAGTATTGTTCCTTGGCAACTATTGCTCTCAAAGTCTTCCACCTCTCAACGTCCAACCCTTAGGCAACCCCTCCCACCCCCGAGCCTCTCTTATCTTCTTTACTCATACAATGTCAAAGGTTCAATTTCATGGAGGGTTTTACTCGACCGGTCTTGGCCACCTTGGCCAAAGAGCACTAAGAAGAGCGTAAGCTTAGGCAGGTTGTTGCCTACCGTAGTGAGGCCCTTGAAGAAAAGGTGAATCAAAGGAGTCCTAGTCCTTTAGAAAGTAGGAGTCAAACCTGAATGTTGGGGCTATTACCTCCTCGAGTTCATCCAAAGACGTTGAAGTATTAGATTTTTGCCCTTCCTTCATGCTCCCCACTGACAGCTCATAGCTAATCAAGCTGCCCCTTTCTTTGGACTAAGCATCTCTGCTCACCTTGTGAATTGGCCCTTATAGATAGTGAGAGAGAGGAGGAGGGTCGTTCTCTGTCAAGGGAAGAAGAAGAAGAGGTAGGAGAGACTAAGGATGATGGGTTCATTGTGGACTTCTATCCCTCTAATGTGATGGAAGAGAGGTTGACCTTCCTCCATGTAGCCCTTAGCATTCTAAACGATGTCCTATTCGCCATATCGAGGGAGGGGCAAAAGCCCAATTGCCCCTCCTCAGGGGGATGATAACTAATTACACCTGTACCTTTTGTTATGGCCTCCAAATCCTAATTCCTATATCAATATGCTAAATCTTGTCCAAAATGAACCTGGCTCCTAAGCAACTCAACCCCAATGCCTGGCAAGCCATTTTTGGTGGGATGGTCTTGTGATCTAGGAAGAGATGGTCGTCCTTTTTCCTCAAAGATTTCTGCTCGGAGTACCACTTGCAACTTCACCCTAAGTGCAAGGGCGGATATTGTGCCAAGAGTTGGGGCTACCCACAGGTTTGGACTCTGTTGACCAACAACCTGACGGCCATCGCTTATAGTTTTCTTTTTCTTTTTTTTTTTTTTAATGTTTGGGAGGTGAGATGAGGAGAATGTGGTCTACCCTACTTTATAGTCTCAAGGTACCAGCTTGCACACAGAGCACCTCCTTTACCATTCTCTCTCTCTCTCTCTCTCTTTTCAATAAATTCCACCCTTTCTTTTCTTTTTTAGTTTTTTAGGAGAGTCTTGCCACCAAGGGAAAGAGAGGCCAACCAATTGATCTAAGCAAGTTTGTTGAGGTTTGCTTGGCCAACTTTAATTCTTGTCGTTAAAAGAACGTGCTTACTTCTGCTCACCTCCACCAAGTAGGAGTTAATTTTTTACTATTTGATTTTGTTGTGCAAGCTTCCCAAATGATCTGACCTCTGACCCGATGGGCCTTGATCTTACCGCCTCGCCACCCCAATGACCCCGGGCCTTGATCTTACTGCCTCGCCCAACGTTGCCACCCCAACGACCCCCCACAACTAGACCTTTCTTAAGGTGAAGAGGATGATGTTGGCTCATCCTCCCATCCTAACCCTTCCAACGACCTTGAGCTTTGCAGCTTTGACTGCGATAGGGGCTTCCTCTTCTCTTCCATTAGGGAAGGGTTGCGTGATTTCCCCTCCCTCCGACCAACTACCGACAAAAAAGAGTTACGAATATCCCAGGTTCTTGGGTGATTGGCCAAGACATCTCTATGAGAGGTGGTGTCAAGTGAGCCTACCCGACCCCAATGTCAAAAGGAATACAAATCTAGCCTAATCAAACCATAGCGAGCAAGCCTTTCTCTGAGTTTTTGAGGTGGGTTCCTTTTGCCTTTATCCTCCTTTTATGTGTGTGTTCATTCGCTAACTTCCAATTTCTCTTTTTAGGTGGCTTATCACTCCTTTCTCTTGCACTACAAGCAGCAGCAAATTCAACTTTAGCATCACATTGAGAAGGACAAGATGGCTTTCGAGGTGGTGGTACATTCAAAAAGCCTAGTCAATTCCAAAGAGAAGTTGGTGAAGGCTCAGGAGGAGCTTGAGTAGGCGTTGCATCAAGAGGCTTCCCACTCAAAAAGGCTAGGCTTTTAGGAGAACACCAAGTTGGAGTCCGAAAAGGCTAAGCCTACTTGGCTTGCTATGGAGGCGTTTAAAGCATTCCAACAGTTTTAAGTTTTCTTGGTCAAAGAGTCTGATGAAGAGCAATTCCAGCTATGCCTTCAGTTTGTTCAATACTTTTATGGGAAGGTTGATCTGTCGAGTTTTGAATGGTTTCATCTCAGGGCAAGCTGAGCAAGACGGGACCTCTGTAGAAGAGGCATTTGATGTTGAGGGATTTGCAACTAAAGTGTAGTATATGGAAGAGCTCATTGAGGCTACAAGTGTTAAGGATGTAGCTGGGCCCAGTGAGCTAACTGATGCTAAGGACGACCTAGGGCTACCATTTTAGCAGCTGATTTAGAGAACTAATGTGTCTCGTTGATTATTCTTCTTCTTGTTCTTTGTATCTTTTCTATTTTTTCCTTTTTTTAAGCAATGTATCACCAACTTCAATCAATGAAAATTTCAATCTTTTCTCCTCTATCACGCTTACTATTCTCATAACTTTAATTACTATCTCTGAGCAAACTTTGTGGACAAAGGGAAAATAATAGAATCTTGACCCTTCTCGGAATGCGTAATCATTGTACCATAGTGATCGAGCATAGGTCGCAAGTTGAGAAAATTTTCATAGATGTGTGCCACAGCTAGGTCAAAGCAAAAGCTATGGACTTAGAAGATTTAGTAGAATTATGCTACGACCAAGAGCAAGCAAGGGCCATAGATTTAGAAAATGTTCGTAGAATACAGTCGGGTTTGAGCAAGGGCCATGGACTTAAAAAGTTTTCACCTTGGCAATAATCTGAGCACATGTCTCTGCCTAAAGTTCAGTGTTCTCTAGATCTTCTTCAGTACTTCCCAGAGATAATTCAAGCACGTCTCTGCTCAGACCACAAGGTACTCTACGTCTTATGGAAACCTTCTCGGCGTAATCCAAGCAGATGTCTACGCTCATACCCTAGGGTACTCAAGTCTTTTTAAGATCTTCCCGATAATAATCCAAGCAAATGTTTCTGCTTAGACTATGGTACTCTAAATCTTTTTGAGACCTTCTTTCCAGTAATAATTAGAGCAAATGTATCTGCTCAGACCCCGAGGTACACCAATGTCGTAAGCAACCTCAATAGGTTTAAGATATTTTTTATAAAGCAAAAGGTACTCTTGTTGAAATGTTAAAGATACATTCAAGTACATTTGTTCAACTAAAACTTTATTGATAGTAGATCTTGAGGTGCTCCACGTTCCAGGGTTTACCAAGTCTCTTACCGCCCAAATCTTCCAATTTGTAGACTCCATGCCAGTGTGTTGCCACAACTCCGTATGATACTTCTCAATTTGGATCGAGGACTCTTGCTCCATGCTCTTTTGTGTTAAGCATTACTCTTCGAAGTATTAAGTCTCCTACTCAAAAAATTTTTTGGTTTGACCTTCGCATCAAAGTATTTTGTCATTCTTCTTTGGTAGGCACTCACTTAAACTTATGAATCTTTTCTTTTTCCCTCCAACAAATCAAGATAAGTTCGCAATCCTTCTTTGTTTCGTTTTTTGCTAAAATGACAAGTTTGGCATGTTAGGAACCCAATTTCCACGGGTATCACTACTTCCACTCCGAAGGCACCATAACTATTCGGGTCATGGTCTAATATGACCAAAGCAGCCGTGGTAATTCTTTAGTCCAAACTCCTTTCTTTGCTTTTATAATTGCCTTCAATTTGCGTTTAATGATCTTGTTGACAGCTTCCACTTGTCTATTTGCTTATAGGTGGGCTAGTGTAGAGAAGCTTCGTAGTCCTAACTTAGTGTAGAAATTTTTGAAACTTGCGTTGTCAAATTGTTTCCCATTGTTCTAAGATTATGGCGTAAGGCACCCCAAACCGACACAATCGATTACCGTACAAACTTTGAGGTATTTCGCTCAATTATTTGAGCTAAAGGTTCTACTTCTACCCACTTAGTAAAATAGTCTATGACGACTATGGCAAACTTGACTTGGCCTTTGCCCATTGATAAGGGTCCAATGAGATCTACTCCCTACTTAGCAGATAGGCTTTGAATAGGAGCGAGGTTTTCTAAAGGTGCTCAAATTAAAGTAGCATTTCTTTGGCAGCTATTGCACCTCTTAGCTATATTTATCGTATCTTTGGTGAGAGTAGGCCAATAGTACCCTTGCCTTAGCACTTTGTGTACTACTGCTCGTCCTCTAGATGGATTTACACAAACTTTCGAATAGATTTCTTTTAAGACTTTCTTCGCATGCTCTTTTAATATGCACTTCAAGTACAAGAGGCTATATCCTTTCTTGTAGAGATCATCCTCAATTAGTATGTACCTCACAACTTGTCATCGTATCTTCCAGGCTCTTGTTCAATTATTCAAGAGCTTTCCTACTCTGAGATAGTTATAAATGGGGTCCATCTACATTAGTTTGTGTAAGATCATCCGTTCCCTATTCTCGATATTGCGATGAGGTAAGTGCTCGATGGGAACATGTTCCACCAGCTCTTCCCTAGCCATAGACACTAGTTAGACAATATGTCCTCGAGCGAGTTTCCTATTTGGGGAATTTGGTTGACTTCATATTCGATGGAGTTAAGTTGCTCTTGCACTTCTCCAAGATTGGCTTCCATGTGTTCATCCTTGTCTTGGTACTTGCAATTGATCTAACTAACGATTAGCTATGAGTTGCAATTGACATGGACTCTTCGTACCTCTCAGCTACAAATAGTGCATAGAACTACTAATGGGGCTTCGTATTCAACATCATTGGTAGATGTTATGAAGCTAAATTGTATGGCCATCAAATACTTTTGTCCCCTTAGTGATAAGAGCATGATTCTTGCCCCGCACCCTTGTTTGCAAGGAGACTCACACACAAACAAGTACCAGGGCCCAGTGATTTCTTCCACATCTCTGTTCTGAAGTGAATTCCTTCATGAAGTCTACTAAGACCTATCCTTTGATAGTCGTTCTAGGTCGATACTTGATGTTGAATTCTCATAGCTCAATTGCCCATTTGGCTAGCTTTCTAGACACATTAGGTTTTTGTAGCACTTGTCAAATTGGTCATTTTGTCAGCACAATGATAGTATGCGTTTACAAATATGCTACCAGCTTCTGAATGGATGCTACTAGGACTAAGGTGAGCATCTCCATTTTTGGGTACTTCGTTTCCATGCCTAGAAAAGACTTGCTGATATAATACACAAGTCTTTGTTGCCTCTGATCTTCTCTTAGCAAGGCCGACTCACTGCAGCTGTTGATTTAGAGTGTTATAGGTAGCATGGTTCTCTATCAATGGGTTTGGATAGCAAAGGAGGGCCGGTTACGTAGCCCTCAACTCTTTGAATGCCTTTTCACTGTCCTCATCCCCACATGAGAGATTTCCTTTTGATTAGCTTAAAGAATGGTAGACACTTATCTTTTGACCTTGAGATGAACCAATTCAAAGTAAAAATGCTTCCAGTTAGCCTTTGTACCTCCTAAAAGGTCCCCGGCGATTTCATCTCAAAGATTGCCCTAATCTAGTCAAAATTGGCCTCGATGCCTCTCTAGTTAACCATAAACCTAAGAAACTTACCAGCTCTTTCACACCAAAAGAGCACTTGCTCGAGTGAAGCCTCATTTGGTGTTCACAAAGTATTTCAAAGATATCTTTGAGATCTTTCGAATACCAAGCAGAGATAATGTTTTTTACCAATGTATTGTCGACATAAACTTCCATATTGACCCCAATCTTGCCTTGGAAGACTCGGTTGACCATCCACTAGTAATGTTTTTTACCAATGACATGACCTTATAACAATATAGCCCTTGGTTGATGATAAAAATCATTTTTTCCTTGTCTTTGAGGTCCATTTCTATCCAATTATACCCCAAACATGCATCCACGAACCTCATGTCAAACCATTGAATCCACTAGTTGATCTATCTGGGCAAGAAAAAAGCTATCTTTAGGGCATGCTTTGTTTAGGCCTGTGAAATTGACACATGTTCATTATTTTCCAT
Organism: Tinospora cordifolia; assembly: GCA_030144865.1. Taxonomy (NCBI): domain Eukaryota; kingdom Viridiplantae; phylum Streptophyta; class Magnoliopsida; order Ranunculales; family Menispermaceae; genus Tinospora; species Tinospora cordifolia. The sequence goes on from JAJIYU010000517.1 coordinate 16,695, forward strand.
TGGGTTTCTTTGTCGTTACTACATTTGCCAACCACTCAAGATATATAACTTCATGGATGAAACTAGCTGTAAGGAATCTATTCAACTCTTCCCTTAGGGCATGTGCAAACTTTGCACCAACTGGCCTCCTCTTTTGTTGATCGAGGCTATGGTGGTGTTCATGTTCAACCAATGTACTACAATTCTTGTTGATATACAAACCATATCTTGCTTAGACCAGTCGAAAATGTCCCGATACTCTTTGAGTGCCTTGATGACCATGCACCATGAATATTAGAAGAGGTTTGTGGCAGGGATTAGCTATTCTTTCTTCAGCCTCAACTTCTCAAATGTCGACCAATATAGGATATCAGTCGAGATCCCATTATCTACCAATATACGATGTATTCAATAGTTGCCTATTTCTATTCACCACCAAGGCATCATAGTGAGGATTGTTGATGGACCTAGCCTCTTCCTTCAAGAAGATGATGGCGAAATCCTTCCTCTTCTTTTTGGTTGGACATTGCAATAGTTTCTCAAGAATTCATGTAAATAAGACTTTAAAGCTTTATTTGATAAACTAATTGACACTCCCTTGAACATAGTTCTGATCTCCATTAGGACTTCTTCAGGTTGTTTGTTCTCCTCTTCTTGCGGCCTTTTTTGTTGGTTCCCAAACAAGTTCACAAAGGCGACCTCTTATGAACAATGTTGCGATATCATTTTCTTAGGTCAAAGCATTGATTTGTGTCGTGCCCGTGGTCGTGATGAAATCGACAATATTTTCTCCTATCCATTTGCTCGAGGGGACTATTCATCTTCTTAGGTCATCGTGATTCTCCTTGTTTTGTATGGTTAGGAAAATTTGCTCTTGCAAAGTATTGAGAAGGGTGTTGGAGGCGCAGGTTGTACTTGCAAGCTATTTCTCTTCTCCAACTATTCTTCCTCACTTGGTCTCGTGCATTGATCCTTTTCTTCCTTGTCATCTACTCTCTGCGTCTACTCATTCCTAGTGAAGCCCTACTATTCTTTTCTGGCTTCCGCTTACTCATCCTCCCTGATATATTTCTCCACCCGATTTAATAATTCACGATAAGTAATGGCCTTCTTTTTTGCCAACATATAGTGTAGTTTCCCCAATCTCAGACCCAACCTTTCAGGCAATGGTGATTGTCTTCTCGTCATAGTCATTAGCCCCTACTCTTACTGCCTTGAATTGATTTTTGTAGCTAAGCAGAGATTCTCCAATTTTTTGTTGAAGGCAAGAAACTATCCACCTTCCTTTCCCTCTCTCATTCCTTGGAACTAAACCATGAACGTTTGTGCGAGTTCTTGGAACGAAGAGACAGATACAGGAGCGAGATTTCAGTACCAGATCCTAGCAAGTCTCATGACAGTGATCTGAAATCCTTTGCACATGTTTGCGTTGTCATATTTTTGAAAGAGCATCCATGTCCAATAGTTCTCGATGTCTTTCCACGGGTTCGTTGTCCCCTCATATGCCTTTGTAGAGTATGTCTTCACACCCTTAGATGGAGGACTGTTCTCGATCTCCCATGTGGAGGGTGATGGCAAACCTATGTACTCGTCTTAAGGAAGAGATGACCAAAGAATTCCACCCGAGGAGGAGGAGCGACTTCTAGCAAGCCTAAGCTGGCAGTCTTGCTTACAAGAATAACTCGCCTCTGAGTCTGCTTATTGTTAACTCTTGGATATATCGTGCTAGTATGTGGAGGACTCAAAGGTTTCTTGGTAGTCAAGGGATGGATTGAATAGAGCTCACCTTATCCATGCTTGGATTGCACACTGAGACTCCTAGGGGAGCCTCTTCTTGAACATTCGCACCACCCTGCTGTTGCGAGGCTACTAGTTGGTGTGGGAAGAGTGTTGAAATCATGGCATGCAAGGTTTGTCACTATTCCATCACCATCTACAACATTCTTTCGACTACCCTCTCTAGCGCATTGATCTGGCAAACTTTTACACAATTTTTCTTCCTTGCTAACAGTCTCCCTAGCTAGAGGAGGGCAGCTCGGGTGATACCACTAACTCCTTAGCAGCGTCATGACTTATCTGAGCCATTAATTGTAGAGAACGAATCGTCATCCCTACAAACGGCGTCGAATGTTGATGCAAATTTGATCAACAAAGAAAATAATGAAGGAAAATAACCAAGATGAGATGTCGACACCACATTGAGGGAAAAACTAAGAAAGAAACCCCTTGTATTATGTTGAAAAACTTAGTACGATAGAGAATAGTAGAGGTCTAGAGTATTTGATGCCTTTGGTTTATAATATACAAGTACTTATAGGTATGTGTATGCCCTAGTTTCCTATCCTCAATATGACACATGTGGATAATTACCAATTTGTTAAAATCCCGAAATACCTAGTTTCCTTATCGAAAAGGGCAAGTTTCCAAAGATAATGTCAATTTCGAATTTTTTGGAGTACATTTCTATCCTCATTTATTCCCCCTTATCCTAGTTGTAGGTGGTCAAAATTGAGGTCGTATATTTGGACCATATATGTTTTTTGCATTCGCATCACATTCTCAGCCCTTAGAAATCTTTTCCTTGTCAACTTAAGACTCAAAAATCGCCTTATTTGTATGCTTGGATCCTTCCATGTACTCAAACACGAGGGTAACCCGCCTAATTCGTGTCTCTTGCTCGAACATGTGAACTTCACTTCGTGTGGTTGGACAGCAAGTCGCAACGGAAATGAACTTCACTTTATTGTGTGCTTGGAGTCATTTAATTCATCTCTCCATGTATTGCGTCAACCAAGGACTCGTAATGGTTTTACGTTTCCTCTACTCGACTTAACTTGTTTTCCACAAAGGTCAAGGTGGGGGGCCAACAAAATGGAAACCTAAGAAAGAACTAGTCAAAGCCAACAAAGAAATTTCTATAAGGCAGTATAACACTAGTTGTAAAAAATCCCATGGGAATGAGAACAAAAATTATACATGGCAACATAATTTAAATGCAAGAGGAAACCAAACTATTACAATATTGTAACTCACCATTCATGTCATATAATTTATAATTCAAATAGTATAATTTATTATTCAATTTTACAACCAACTTTTGTATGGCATGACAGCTAGAAATCTACCTCAACAAGTGGGTGCAAATAGTTTAAATCCTACTCGTGGCAGGCTACTCCCAATATAATTTCCAATATGTAATTGATGGGGAAGCTCATGAGAGCTTGTTTTTCAGGTAGTCTAAGAGGTTCTTATACCCTTTTCAATCTAAGTTAAGAGACTTGCAAGATCCACTTAAGACAAGTTTTGAGTGGTAGGGCAGGTCATCAAGGGAAATGGAGGAGTTAGATCCAGGGTTGTTTTAGATCAATCTCTAGCCCTATTTTTTTTGTCAGTGGTAGGCCTTGGGAGAAATTTAAAGGGGAAAGGGATTAAGGCAAGGTGATGAACTCTCATCATGTCTATTTACGAAAGTGGCAAATGTGTTGAGATATGTATTAGATATTGCAAAAGAAGCAAGCTTTCTTGAGGGCTTTGTTGTATGGAGGCTGAAAGTGGAAGTAGCTCACCTAAAATTTGTTGATGATACTTGGCTATTCTTCAAGGGTAATGACGAGGTATTATTAATGCTTCCGAAGTTGTAAAATCCTTTTGTCAGATACCTGATATGGTGATTAGCAAGATAAGTGTTCGATGGGGAGTATTTATCGTTCAACAGGAATGGTTGGAGAAATAGCAAGTAGGATCAAATGTTCTATGGGTCGTTGGCCTATGATCTACTCGGGATACCTTTAAATTGGTAACCTGTCTAAGCTTGATTTCTAGGATACAATGATTACTAATGTGTCAACAAGGTTAGATGGGTAGGAGTTTTACTTCCAAAGGCAAGCAACTTATACTAGTCAAATTCACGATGGATGCCCTTCCAACATTTTTTTTTTCGAGTGTTTAAGGTGTTGTTGAAGTTGGCAAATAGAATTGAAAAGTTCATCAGGTTTTTTTTTTTTTTTCTTTTTTCAATGGGAGAATGAGGATAAGATGTAGGGGTCACATCTTGTAGCTTGGAATATTGGACAGAGAAGATTGAGCTTGAAGGGTTGATCGTCTCCCATAATTGCTTTATGCCCAATACTTGGAAAGAAAGATAAACCACCTAACAAAGTCACATGAGGAAAAAAAAATGATCCAAACTCTCAGCATCCTATCCACATAAAACACATTAATGTGGGGAGGTGCCATAGATTGGGAAAATTTTCTTCCTAATGTGTCATGAATATTGATCCTCCTATGAGCCATAAGCACCCCAAAATCCTTTGACTTCAATTGATACCTTCTTTTTATCTCTTAAAATAAGGGAAAACACAAATATGAACAAATTCAAAAGTCAAAACCTAAACAAATGGCTCACAATGCCCCATGCATAGATGAAATGCATCGATCTAAACCTAAAACCTAGTCAAATAAAGAGAACCTGCTACACCCATTGGAAACACATACCCACGAAATAGCAACCAATTTCACTAACTCCTAGATAGCTTCAACATCCTAGAAATTTTCCCTTTTTTTTTTCTTTTTTGAAAAACAACTGAGGCCTGCAAACTTTTTTGAAAATCTGACAGTTCCTTCTAGACAACTTCACTTTACATGAAACTTGAACTTTCCATATATGTTTAGCAAGGGAAAAAGCTAGGGATGATGAGGAATAAATAATTTAACAAATTGGGATTTACAACATACGCTAGATAGCTCAAGAGACCAAACTAGATGGTCTGGTGTAGAGGACAAGGAAACATTTGCAAAGCTAGTAGATGGGAATGGAATGTGAAGGATGAAATGGGATGGTTATGTAAGAAAGATAACTGATATGAGTTCGAAAAAACTTATGCCAATGAGCTATCCCACAGCCATCCTCCCGGAAGATAAATGTTTGTCCATCTCCCACTTCATACTTAAAATTCTCGATCACATTAGGTATTATGGAAGCTATAAACTTTCATGAACCTCTATAAGCGGCTCTCCTTAGCCTCCTCATATACTACTCCAGCTTGAGTAGTGATAGCTAGCCATATCTAGTATTTATCACTTGTGCCCACAAGAATTTCAATTTTGTAATAGCCTCTATATCCATTTTTTTTCATAAAGCCTTGCTCCTTTCCATTATTTTGCCAGTGCCAAGCCCTCCTTCCTTGATAAGTTTTTGAATGGTTACTCACTTTGAGGCATTGAGCGCTCTTGCCATCCAATCATCCTCCATTAGAATGATTCAATATTTTTCTCTATTTCTTCTACCACCTTCCTTGATATCCTGAACAATGAAAAATAGTAAAATGTGACTGCCAACCACGCCAAAACAAATTGAAGTAAATCCTCACCTATCTAGGATTTTAGACAAGTCAAGAATCTAGGGAGAAGTTAGTGATGGATGTAACTTGCATCTAGGGAGCCATTTTTCTACTAGAGGGGAGTAGGATATCGAGTCCATCTTTGGCATATTGGAAGGAAATATTCTTTATGGGAAGAATGATGGAATCATTAGGCCATTGGACCTTATGGAAACATTACAATCAAATCCTTCATGCAACTATTCTTGATGATCTTACTGTCCCTTCATTTCCACAGTACAACCCTATTTGGAAAGCACAAGTACTATCTAAAGTCAAATTTTTGGGGTCAGTAGCTACCAATGGTAAGTTGAATACATTGATGATATGTAACAAAAAGATTCTTGAACATGTGTTGTTTCCATTTTGGTGCTACTTATGAAATCAAAATACAAAATCTTACGATCATTTATTCTGGAGCTGCCCATTTTCTGAAGAGGTTTGGCATAGATGCTGTGATCATATTCCATATCACAAGAGTGGAAGAGATTCAAGTAGGCCAGCTGAGTTTGATCCCTTCCATTAACAGCATCCCCATCGGAGTGGAGAGGCCATCAGCAATGGTATGCTTGATCATGCTTTGGTCATTATAAAAGAAAGGGAACTTGAGGGCCTTCAATGAGGAAGCACAACAAGCAGTAGTGGTGTGAGAGAAGTCCCATCAGTTCACTTCATTTTGGGTGGTTCATAGTAGCTTGTCTAAGGGCTCAGATCTTAGTGACTGGATTAAAGAGTGGGCAATTTTGTATAGCTAAAGGGAAGCACCAATTTTTATTGAGCTGTATAGATGTTACAATACCAAAATTTGTACATAAAACACAAACAACACACATATAACACTTTTTGTTTCTTCAGAGAAAATTGCCGAGTAAAATCTCATATTTAAGAATGCAGGTCAAATCAGCTTCTCGCGAATATAACTTATCAATCCAAGTTCAATTAACACAACTTCACCTCATGCTTTTTTACTATACACTTGTACAGTGATTAGTGTTTTTTTACTGACACTAGAAGTTAGAGACCTGGGGTCCCCAGATTACTAAAAATAGAAGTTAGAGACCTGGGGTCCCCAGATTAACCAAAAGAGTTCAAAACGCTTCTCTAGTGCACTATCCACTCCCCATATTAACACCAATCACTTGTAGACTGATTAGTGTTAAATATAATTGAGCGAATGAAAGTGAAAAATACTCCAAATCACTATCCAAGTTCCAACAAAATATTGAAATTTATACCAACTAACATTTCAAAATCAAAACCTCGTACAATAAACCCAAAAGCTTATAACTTCTTTTGAGACCATGCTATTTTTCTCCTATGATCTGAATAGTCCACAAGAGTCCCCATCCGCCTACAAGACCAGGATCGAGAAGACCCAAGTAAAACAAGTCCATCCATCATGAGGAATTTGGAGAAGCTTGAAGAGACCAAAAAGCTTGTAACTTAAAATGATTTTTTTAAGACTACAAAGTATTTTCTTGGAAAAAACAAGCAAATAATATGAAGAACTTTACTGCATTATCTCAAGAAGGTCACCAAAAGCACGAACACAATGAATGGAAACTGGCCGCTCCAACTCTTTAGCAAGCTCAAGCTGTTGTCGAAAAACTTGGACCTGAAACCAAAAAATGTATCATTTCGAACATTGCGATAGGATTTTCATTTCCTACTTCTAAGATTGAATTAAGCTTTTTTTTTCCCTTTTTTACTTTCACTAATTAACTTCCTAAACCCTAAGCCATAAATGGAAACAAAGAGCAGAAATTTTGCAAGTTGTTAAATAGACAATATTGACTTCACAATTCTCCTTATATGTAACTGGCATAATCATAAATGAACTTCATATTTACTCATTATTCATTGTTATTCTAGTTTGTAAATACACATAGAGAAAACAAGCCCCAAATGGTGACAAGTAGAGATAGAAATTATTTTTTAATATTAATAGTTCAAGTAAACCACCACGTTGCACTATGCCCATGCCTTGCGTCCAAATGATGGTCATAGCAAGAGATTAACAAAAATGAATCCACCAATAACACTGGAAGTTAATATTTGACCAGGGAGCAAGCTAAAGGGACCTGATCTGCAAAATTGACTTTCTTCCCAAGCGAGCCTTTGTCCAAACCAATCTGAAAAATTCACAAATGCATGCATATGTTATGGATCCCTTTCAAATGATAAAATAAGTAGAGAAAATAATAGAGGGCAGTTCTCTTTGGTTATTAAAAAATATAAATATCCAGTTAATGGTTATGAGTAAGCAAATAATCATAAAAAATAATAATAATAACACAAATAAAAAAATAAAAGTAAAAATAAAAAACTGAAACAAACAAAGAATGGATCACAAAATGAGTTTGACATGGACTTTCTAGAATTTGCACCTTGGAAACACATTACTCAAAATCCAAAATTGTAGCCTTTTGTTATTAAAACGAAGTATTCATAAGTACAAGATCCTGCTTCCTATATTATATCAAAGGGTCAAATTTTTTGCCATATAAGTAGTTATATCCTTTTTCAAAATTTCAACCCACATCATTCTAGATCTTGAACTTATCCAATCATTATTGTCCATATCAATGTTATTAGGGTGAAAAGGTCCTAGACAATAAGCCTTCATTGTTGTCCTCTCTCTCTCTCTCTCTCTCTCTCTCTCTCTCTCTCTCTCTCTCTCTATACACACACACATTTGTATATATGTAAATAAGTATATGCATATATGGCTACGTATATATGACTTGATGGATTAAAAATTACCAATACTTGATCAAGAGGTGAAGCTTGGAAAGAGACATAGTATTGATACTTGCCAGAAAAGGAGTCAATAAAGCAAATTTTCCGATCACCTGCTTCAAATTGTTGATGCAATTTGGATTGAGAAGACGGTCGTTTCCTCTTTTGTTTAGGGATATCCTATTTGTCACAAAATTGATTTTTGAGACAATCATCACATTGGCAAACACCCACCAAACGAGAAATTGTTTGGATAAAGCAATAGAGGGCCTAGTTACCTAAAAACGAGAAATTGTTTCTAGAAAAACAATTTCACCCAAACCACCATCTCGTCTGGTGTGAACAGGCTGTGTAGATTGTTCAATTTCATGGGCTTGAAATCAGGCTTCATAACTACTAACCCACTTTTCTTGAAAAAGCTACATGAGACAGTTAGTGGAGATCGCCCTTGGAAGGAAAGTGATCGCCACTGCCCCTTGAGAATCAATGTCAAGGATAAGACCATCTAGGCATGTTCTTTTTGTAATGAATATATAGCATGATTTTGGACCCGATGTGCAATTTAATAATGCACTGCTGTTGAAAGAGTCGTCTGGATAGTGTACCTGTGATTTGTGTCTGTAGGCACAATGCATGAAGTACATGTGGGCCATTCAAGTATATATTAGAATTAGGATTTTAACACAGTGCCAGAGTTTAAAGTTGTTTGAATTGTACCGATTACCGCATCTCGGTATCTCAGCATTTTGAAATCCAAAAGCGTAATTCTTGAAATGGCTGCTAGATTTTCTGCCATGAAAAAGTAATAAACATTTTTAACAGCATCGTAATGAAGACATCCTTTCACCATTGGTGGAGTAAAATGCTTTTTACTAAAATGCACTGTTACAAGAACTCTCTAACCAACAGTACCATATGCTTAGCACCTTTGAGTCTTAAATGAGCTTGATGCCATGATGGATCAACTTACTGGCGAAATGTTTCCTCTAAGCCATGTTGTCAGAATGCCATTTTTGGATGTTCTTGAATGAGAACGCCGTTCTCTTGAATCTCAAAAACAAAACATCAAAAGCCTATTTGGGCCACATTCTTCTACTTTTCATTCGTCCACCCCACATATCATATATATACACCCCATCCGGATTTCTCTTTTCGTCCAAAAATTGCCCACCATTATCTCAAATGCTCAACTCTTTAGCTCAAAATCTTAAGTCCAGTATGAATATGGCCCAACCCTCTCACTTCCTTGAATCCCAAGACTCATCCACTAAACCTTCTGATGAGTCCTTTGTCTCATCTTCAAAACTCTTTAAATGATTCCATTGAAGACCACTGTCTTTTAGGCTCTTCAACTCACATAGAATCTTCTGCGAACTCTTATGCCCCTTTGGCACCGGATGTAGGTGCATCCCAAAAGAAGGATACGCCATCTCCAGTGTTAGCAGTAAAAGATCCTCAAGATTCCCCTTTCCAGACTCCTAAACCAGAGTTCCACGATGAATCTATGGAATTTGAAAATTTAAGACCCAAAAAGCCAATGGTTGGCTCATTCATGACATTTTCCCTTGATTCTCTTCCATTCTCCTAATAGCCATCTTTCTTTAAGGATATGACATCCTAGTATGCCTATGAAAGTCCAAAGCAAAGATTTGATGCTTGAGACATCATCCTTAGACTTGTATGCAAATACTCTAGGAGCTTAAGCGACTGATGGGTTGATATTAAGGAGTATCGACAGCTTACACTCTACAACAAATACCACCACAATTCGTGGATGTTCTGTTCATCACATATGTTGGACACGGAGAATTACAAATTGATTCCACTCGACATGATTACTTAGTTATGAAGATACGTTCATATAAGTTTCTTAATATGATCTTCATTATGAAAGAATGCCAAAGCTTTTTTACATGATCAATGGTGTTCATGATAACAATCCAAAAGCTACCTTTATTGTTTCTTTCCCAAGCCTCTAGCAAACAAAGTTCTTGCAAAAATGCATGACATGGGATGAAGATATAAAAATTGCACTCTTAGAGAATTATACTCATTCGCAAGAACAACTCATAAGGCGTTACACAACTAGGTCGAATTTATGCAAGAATCTCTAAAACAAGGAAGCAACATTAGCAAAGCATGTAGCCCAAAAAATTTGCATTTCAAATGCAAAGATGAGAATTCCTACTCTTGCAACAACCGAAGCCGAAGCAAAAAAGATACAGGTTCCTATCTCAACATCAACCTCCTCAAAAAAAGAAGTGGAAATTCCTCAAGTGCAGGAAACATCGGGGAAAACCCCCAAGGTACAAGGTGCTTCATCTGCCACAAAAAGAGGCATTATGCCAAACAATGCCCACACAAGAAGAAACATCAAGTAGCCCTTCTTGAAAAGATTTTCTCTCTCACTGATACAGGATTTTCTAATGTAGTGTCTCTCTTATCCCTTGAAAATGAGTACTATCCAAAAACTCTCGTTAGCAATCTTTGAACCGGACGCTTTTGTTCTAATGTCTCTCCATCAATGAATTTTTCAAGCAATCTTCTTCCTCATGCAACTGTCAAGGTGTTTCCAACACCTTAATCAAAGACGATACAGATTATAGCATTGTTTTACACTGGCGCATTAGCCATATTAATGCATCCATCTTTTCTACCTCTTGATTATTGGAAGTCTTATTCAAAAGCTTTTAACACTACCAACGATTTAGCACTACAAATCACTCTAATCAACAAACCTATCAAAGTCCAGCTCCACCATCTTCTTAGCCTTAAACACAAGATTTTTGGAGCTCCAACTAGTTCTAAGGATTTCATACTTGGCTATGATATCCTTGTAAAACTAAAATGTATGATATGGACACCCCAAGGGATAAAAACAAGATCATCCTTCATACGATGGATAGAGTGTTTTCCAACCTAGAGGTACATATTTCTTCTCCTTTCAAATTAACAAATATACAAAAAAGATTGTTGCGTATTGTTGGGCAAATTCACATTCTGAATTCATAAAGAAGTGTACCCATCCACTATGGTCTAATGAGGACTTTGTTATTAAACTTCCATTCAAAATGAATGAAAATATCAATCCTACAAAGGCATCACATCAGGGAATGCCATTGTTGCAACTCGTCATGGCAATTCAAAATACAGACCATGTATGCATTGTTGGTCTGACCACCTGTGCATAGGAGGTCTAGTTACACCTACAACATCCTCGTAGGAATGTGAAGCATTCTATGTGAATAAAAAAGGTCTGAACAAATCAGAGGAAAAATGTGCATTGTCATTAATTATCAACCACTAAATTTTTTTTCTGCCAAGATGACAAGCTTCTTTTACCAAGGCTAGAAGTTCCCTTCCAGCAACTATCTAATGCCAAGATATTCTCTAAGTTGCGACTGCAAATTTAGATTTTGGCAACTAAAAATTCACCGAAAGAACGTTAAAAAAGAGTCTTTCTCATTCCAAGATACCATTATCAGTGGAATGTGATGTCTTTTAGTTTGAAGACCACTCCTTTCCTCTTTCAGAAAGTCATGACCACAATTTTTCAGCCTATTCTGAGTCATACACTAATTTATATTAATGATATTTTGCTCTTTTCTAAAGACAAAGAATCTAAATTAGCTCTTCTTGAGGAGTTCTACCTGAAGAATATGGCCTCATGCCATCTCAAAAGAAGATGAAGGTTCTTCAAACTTCTATGGATTTTCTAGGAATGAAGATTGAAATTTCTAAGTTTTGTTTCCAACCACATTTAGCAACAAAAGTCTTAGAATTTCCAAATGAACTCCCTAATAAAACCTCCATCCAACAATTCTTGGGAGTGGTGAATTACATGGGAATGATTATCGAAGATTTGGTAACGTATACTTCAAAATTGTCCAGCCTGCTAGAGAAGTCACATCCTACTTGGTCCTCTAAACACACACAAGTAGTGACGTATCTTCAACATTAGTCTCAAATGCTCCCAGCACTCCAGATTCCTAGGTCAAGCCCACCAATACTTCAAACTAATGCCAATGATTTATGTTGGGGACATTGTATAAAAATTAGACGAATTTCGTCGAAATTAGCCGAATTAATTAGGTAATTTTGCCAATCGAAACGAAGTTCACTTATAATTATAAAATTACAAAATTTCGTCGAAATCTTCGAAAAAAATCGGTGAAGTTCACTTAAAATCGAAGTTTTGAAGATTTTTGTGAAAAAAAATTTATAAAAATCATAAAAAGGAGCATTTTTATGAAAGAATTTATGTAGTGCACAAAGATTCTTCTATAAAATTATAAAGGTTATAGAAAAAATCATTCTCTATAAATGAAGAAGATTTAAGGCGAGATATGTAAAATTGGCGAGTGGCTATCCAAGAGAAAGAAACATGAGCTATAGCCTGAAGAAGAGATGATAGAGAAAAAAGAGAGAAATGAAAAATAAGCTAAAAGCCTAAGAGAAGAATGATAAATGAAAATCATGGTTCATATTAGAGTTTGACGATAAATTTCTTTTTATTTCTATATTTTTTCTAATAGTTTTAAGTTAACAAGCACGATGTGCATTAAGCATTATTAATGTTAACATATATATATTCGAAATCATTTTATGTATAATGTATTTATTATGTTTGTTTTCGACATTTTTAATAGAAATTGTGCACATTTTAACATTTATATAATATTTTTTTTGAATTTTTCTAAGTTGAAAAATTTTTACAAAAATTCTTTTGAATTTCTCGAACTCTTCGAATTAATTCTAATTTTCAAATGTCGAAGTTTGGGGCGAAGTCGAATTTTCATTCCTACTTAAGACAAGTAATAGACATTTTAACAACACCGTAATGAAAGTTCATATATTTATCCTTTCACCAATGGTGGAGTAAAGGAGCTGGAAGGGCCAGAGAAAAGAAATATTATGCTTGGTCAACAAGAACTTGATGTTCCCCAAAATTGGAAGTTTGAACATATTCTTTTACAAGACTATCTGAGCACAGTTTCTTAAAAAGTTTTTTTTTTAATTTTTCTTTGAAAAGATGGCGAGGGGGTACTGTAAACAGAATGGGGGGATAGAGGATTAAACTGATTAATCGGTACTAGTCATTTTGTGCCTAATTTGTCTAGTATATACTCTACTTCATACAAAATTTCAATCTTGAGTTGAGAGCAAGAGGCTTCCACAGCATCCTATTCATTGGTTTCTAGCAAAGTTGCCATTGAGCAAGAGAAATATTCAATAGAAAGAATATGAAGAGAAAAATTGTTCGTGAATCACCTTCAACACCTACCCTGGACTAATAAGGCTTGGAAGAACAAAAAATCTCTTATCGACTCTGACTATGAATAGAATCTTAATCACTAATTGGTTCGTTTGGCGATGAAGGACCAGTTGGCGAAACAAAGGGGGATGCATTAAACTCAAATGAACAAGAAGAAAGATGAGAAGGAGAAGCAAATATTTGGTACTCCCAAAAGAACAACAAATCCTTTATTATATGTTATAGAACATATGTCTGATAACAATAAATAGAAATTCATAAACAAATAGAACAATCACAAGTAGAAGTATGACCAAGGGCTAAAACATGGCTCTGATAGCATATAGTTATTAAGACTGGATATATATATATATATATATATATATATATATATATATATATTTATTTATTTATTTATTTATTTATTTATTTATTTATTTATTTATTTATTTATTTATTTATTTATTTATTTATTTATTTATTTTATTTATACATATATAAATTATAAATGAAAGATAGATAATATATTTAAACAAACATATCATAAAATTCCAAAAGACCCATGAGACCTTACTTTTATTAGTTGAATTCCTGAAGTATGCATGTTTCCATCCAATGTCATTTGACTTCACATTAGAACTAAACCTCCCAGATACTAATGTTATCAATTTTCTATAAACATAAGAATAAGATAAGTCATAAAATCCCATCAATAAACAAACTAGTATATACATACAATTCTACTATTTACAAATACAAAGGAAAACAAAAAAGTTTAAAAAATCACAAAATAAAAAATTTTAAAACAATGAAATTGGAAAGAGTTTCAAAAACAGAAAAAAAAAAAAGAAATTAAATAAACAAAAAAGAGGAAACAAGAAAGTTGAAAATAAAATGGTTCTTCAACAAACAGAATATTGTTGCAACAACACCATCAGGGGCTTCACGAAAGTCATCACCAATCATCGGAGTAGCAAGTGATCTCCATACTTCATTACCTTGGTTGCAAGTCATTGGAGTGATGGAGTTGAGAGAGAGATTTGTTGATAGAAAGTGAGGTCGAGGAAGAGAGAGGCTGGCGGCGATAGAAGTCAACAGAGAGAGAGGTTGGCAAAGAGAGAGAGAGAGGCTAACGAAGAAAGAGGTCGATAGAGAGAGCAATGCTACAAAGAGAAGCTAATAGAGATAGAGGTTAATGAAGAGAGAAAAGACAAAGGAGAGAAGCAAATGGAGAGAGAGAGAGAGAGAGAGAGAGAGGTCGCCTGAGAAAGGTCATCAAAGAGATCTGTGTCGAGAGAGAGAGAGAGAGTTCAAAGGGGAGAACGGAGAAGATTCAATGTCATTTAGGTTAGGTTCTTGACAACAACTCAAATTGAAAAATAGGAATGTTATCAAGAAATGCAATGTAACAATAACCAAGAACAATAAATAACCAATTGGAGAAGACTAAATTTTCCAAATAGAACTCACTCAACGAACAAATTCATAATCTGAAAACCACTACTAAACATTATTCGTACTAATATTATAACTACCCTATGTATCATTACTACCCTATCATAAACAATCTTGACCTCAAGGTCGAAGGAGCACCGTCTTTTTAACAATGTTAAATGTCTTTGTTTTCCTTTAAAAAAAAAAAAAAAAAAAAAAAAAAAACTAAACATTACAATACCGAAAAAAAAACCTCAAAAATAATCCAAGGAAGCTTGGGAATTTAATGTGAATAAAGAGCAAACACATAATACAAGCAAAAAGAACCATATGCAAACCCTGCCAAAGCAAATGAGTTCTTAACATTTTTTGCACAGTTGCAATAGAACACAAGATGCAGCATAACAATCTCGATTCCTCCAAAAATGAACATGAAGTCGATAATCTCGATTCCTCCAAGAATAAAGAGAATGAACGAGCTTCAAGCTTATGTGAGGGACATGTAAGAAGCTGCAAGGAAGATTCGTATGATGTGGAAGAGAAGATCAATGGAGTTGAATGAATTCAAAGGAGCAAAGCTCGACATTGGTTCGAATTTGTCGAGGATACACCGTATTCCACAATCACTAGTTCATCAAATGCATGTGCACAACTCCGTGCAACACCACGTGAATTACGCTACAATAATTATTCCAACTTTCCAAGAATAGATCCTTTGCTTTGGCACAAATGACAACCTCGTGCAGTGATTCCAAAAACCCCGTCTCGTTGTACAACAAGCATAGAACATGATCATGATAATTGTACGGAGCGACCACATCCACTGGCGGACATGGACTCTCATTGAACAACTGATTGCACAATTTTTGAAACAAGTCGTTGAAAGAAATCAGCATGTACTAACTCGCAAAGAGTCATTACAAGGCATAGGAGGTTCAATAACAAGGGCAAAGGCTAAACGCATGAAGCATTGCAAAGCCTAATGACAGAAATTCATGATAAGGAAGTTATTCGTTGCAAAGAAAATAATTTACCCAGGCTAATCACACTTCTACATGTTGAAGAGCATGACCAAGGCCAAGATCAATAAAGATGTGACACCATTTGTTATTTATATGGTGAGCTACATAATTATTATGGGGGTTTATTTAATTTTTGGAATTGAGGTTATTATCATTATTTGGAGTTTGAATTACATCTAAAACAATGTCTTATATGGGTAGCTAGAAATATAAAAAGATATCTTTAAAGATCTCTTTCATTAGCAGATTCAAAGATCCCTTTAATATTAGCAAGTGAAGATTTTTAACAGTTTTAAAGGTTTCCTTAAATTTTTAGCAAGTAGAGACTCTTTAAAGATTTTTAGCAGTTTAGGAGAACTTTCTTGTTTCTATTTTAGTGTAAATGAGAGTCTACAAATCATGATATAAAAATTAGTCGAAGTTTGACGAAATTAGCTGAATTAATTAGGTAATTTGGACAATCGAAGTGAATTTTACAGGTAATTATAAAATTACAAAATTTTGTCAAAATCTTCAAAAAAATTGGCTAAATTTACCTAAAATCGAAGTTTCAACTATTTTTGCAAAAAAAAAATGTATAAAAGTTGTTAAAAAAGGCATTTTTGGTAAAAGAATCTATTAATGCATAGAGTTTCTTCTATATAATTACAGAGATTGTAAATAAAAAAAATCCCTTTATAAATGAAGAAGATTGAAGGTAAGATATGTGCAATTGGCAAGTGACAATCCAAAAGAAAGAAGAATGAGTTGTAGCTTCGATGAGAGGTGTTAGATAGAAAAAAGAGAAGAGAAAAATAAGTTAAGAGCTTAGACGAGAGGTGTTGAGAGAAGAACAAGAAACGAGAGTCATCTATTGTAATCGATAAACAAGATGGAATATACTTGCGCTTGCAGCGACTAACAAGTCAACGATCAATTGAACAAGAGTTTATGTTTACAAGACCATTAGGGTTTGACAATAAGTTTCTCTTTCTTTCTCTTTTTATAACAATTTAAAGTTAACATGCACAATGTGCATTAAACATTGTTAATGTCAAAATACACGTTAGAAACCATTATATTTATACTTTTATATGTAAAATATATTTATTTATGTTTGTTTTCATCATTTTCAATAGAAATTGTGCATAGTTCAGCATTTACATGGTATTTTTTTAACTTGTCTAAGTTGATAAATTTTTACGAAAATTCTTTCAAATTTCTCGAACTCTTCGAATTAATTCTAACTTTCAAAGGTCGAAGTTTGGAGTGAAGTCGAATTTTCGTTCCTTGCTATAAATACTTCTTTAATTTATGAAATAAGACATCACATATTTGAATGAAAAATCTTTTTGAGTGCTTCATTAAAGACTTCTCTTTTTCTTTAATCTAGAACTTTAATGATCTTATCAAGGCAACTTGTGGCGGTCAACCTGATAAATTTGGTTCTAATCAATAAGTTTGGTTAGGGTCAAGTTTCTTTACTAGTTTCAAGATGATCTTTGGGTTTTTTTCCACATTGATTTCGGGATTAGGTCCATTTACCTAAGGTTCACACCATTTTGTATCAAAGCTTTGGTTCCTTGAATGAGGTATTATCTATCTTGTTATTCATCATTCCTTATGTCTTCACCATCTTTGTTATTTTATTTCACTTCTTTTGTTCCTCCATTATCTTTATTATTATTTTTCTTTTCATTTCCTTTTCATCAACTTTTCTTATTCTTTCTTTTTTTTAATCTTTCTTTCTAATCCAAAAAAAAAAGAAGGAAACAAAACAGAAACATGTCAATTCCTTAGTTTTTCTTTTGCTTTTTGTTTCCTTTTTTTTTTTTTTTTTTTTTTTGCCTTCCTAAATGCTTTCCTTATTCTTTAGCCCTGCAGCACTTTCCTTCTTTTTTTTTTTATCTTCTTGTTCTTTATGTCTTTCTTTTTACTTAAATTACTTCCCCTTCTTGTTGAGTCAACATTCAAAGTTTTAAGGCCAAATCACTCTTGTTACTTGCTAAGATTATAAAATAAGTTCTCGATTAAAGTGCTTGTAAGAGAAAGTCAAGAGTGCCGAAATTATTTTTTTACCTTCCTTTTTTTTCTTTCTTTTGCTACTCACATCTTTTTTTTTAAGATCAAACATGAGTAGTGGTAGAGAAAAGTCAGAAGTTGGTATGCAGTTGTTCATGAAGGTCATCCAGGATCAATTTAAGGCTCAAAACATAAGACTGGACAACCGTGAATCATCACCTAGGTCAAGAACTTCAAGGAAGAATCTTTTTGGGAGGAAGGACGAAAGAAACTTGAATGATGATGAGATTGGCTACATGAGGAGTAGACAATCTATTCAAAGGCAAGGCAACAACTTGGGCAGCATCAAGATAAAGATCCCTAGTTTTCAAGGAAAGAATGATCAAGAGTTATACTTGAAGTGAAAGAAAAGTGGACCATGTATTTGATTGTCATAATTATTTTGAAGAAAAGAATGTGAGATTGGAAGCAATTGACTTCTCGAATTATGCTAGCATTTGGTGGGACCAAATGGTGATTAAAAGGCGTAGGAATGGCGAAATACCAATTCGTTCATAGGAGGAGATGACGGTAGTGATGTGAAAAAGACTTATACCTAGCCATTGCTATAGGGATTTGTATAGAAAGTTGTAGGCCTTTCAAGGTTCTAAAAGTATAGAAGAATACGTGTCACCCCTATAACTCTTCTACCAGCAGCTCCTGCTATGGCAATTTCATCACCATTTCCTTCTAGTTCCCCTACTCCAGTTGATATTACTCATGCGACTAATGCAATGACTTTTGCTGCTTCTAGCACTGCTGGTGATTCAATTTACTCAATCTATTATTGCTCCTTCTTCAAGATTTCGTTTAGGGGAGTTGTTGTCGATATTGGAAATGTCCTTAATTCCCCAATCCATTCTGTTTCACTCAATCTATATCACAGGTTGCTCGTCGAGCAATTCCCTCTTTTTCAATAAGCCTCGCCCCGGTGCCATCCTGTAAGGTGCCTATGCAAGGGTCTAGATCCAAGTATCAGGTCAATCTTTTGGGCTATTGCACATTGGTAACTTTGCTTCTTGAGGGCTAACAACTGGGCCAAATCGAAATAATGGTCCGAGAAGCCTTACCAAAGAAACCAAATCATCAGCTCCCAGGTTGTCGCTCTGCTGTGTCTGGCCCGTCCTCTAGGCACCCTTGGAAGGAATGGACCAAGCCTCATTATCAATAATTGCAGCAACTTTAGCGAGGAGACTCTATCATGATCTTACGAATCTAAAGATCTCAAAATGGAAGAACGAGTTTCCGCTTACTTGATTGAAAGCTTGCCCTTATAGCTTATAAGGAGATGGAGATAGCCATGATTAGGCCTAACATTGAAGAAGACCAAGCAGCAACTATGGCTAGATTTATCCAAGACTTGTATAAGGAGATGGCTAATATTGTGGATTTGCAACACTATATAAAAATTGAAGAATCATCACATAAAGCAATTACGGTTGAGAAGCAACTCGAAGCAAAGGGATCTTCAAAGTCTAGTTCAAATACTGACTTGTCATGAAAATCGAAGTGGAAGGACCATAAAGCTACAACAAGGTCAAAAAATGAAGTTAACAACAAACAATCAGCTTCTTCTTTAAAAGGTAAAACTGACCCCAAATCATCCTCTAATTCAAGTGTTGTTGAGTGTTTTAAATGTCAATGGTTTGGACATATTGCGTCTCAATGTCCAAAATAGAAGACCATGGTTATCATGAATAATGGTGATGTAGAAAGTGTTAGCTCAAGTGATGATGAAATGCCCACCATTGGAAGATTGTGGTGATGTGGAAATTGAGGCGCCTATGGAAGGAGAGATGCTTGTGGCTTGAACTCTCAACATTCAACCCAAGTGTGATGGACCTGATGGTGATGAGGTGCAACGAGAGCAAATCTTCCATACTAGGTGTCATGTGAACAACAAGGTATGCAACATAATTATTGATGGTGGGAGTTGCACTAGCATTGCTAGTACCTTGTTAATGGTGCTAGTGCCTTAAAACACCCAAAACCTTATAAGTTGCATTAGTTGAATTGAGTGTGGGAAGTTAAGGTGACAAAACAAGCATTCATCGCATTCTTTATTGGGCGTTACAAAGATAAAGTTTCATGTCACGTGGCGCCGATGCATGCGAGACATGTACTTTTGGGACATCCATGGCGATTTGATTGGAAAGTTCAGCATGATGGGTAGGTACCAAAAACATATTTTCTCCTATGGTGGATAAGCGGTATGTGGCATTAATGCCTCTTAAACCATGGGAAGCACGTGAAGATCAAATTAGGATAGCAAAAGAATATAAATTGAGAGAGAACGAAAGAAGTGATAACAAAAATGAGTGGAAAAGAGTACAAAAGAAAAGAATGAAAAAGAATTAAGTGTACAAGAAAAGAGTGAGAAAAAGTATGAGAGAATAGAGAAGATAGAAAATAACGAGTTGAGTGAAGAGAGAGGAAAGTCAGAATGTATGAACAATGGAGAGGAGCAAAGTATGAGAGTGAGTGCATTTGCTAAAAAGGGTGAGATTAAGAGTGAGACGCTGGCATGTTTATTTTTCTACTAACAAACTTAACCCTTCTTAGCCTAGTGTCGTTGTCTCCTCGTTGCAGGAATTTAAAGATCTCTTTTTAGAAGAATAACCACAAAGACTGCTCCCTCTAAGAGGCATTGAACATCAAATAGATTTTATTACAGGAGCAACCATCCCTAATAGACTGGCTTATAGGGCAAATCTAGTAGAGATCAAGAAAATACAAAGGCAGGTTGATGAGTTATTGAAAAAAGGGTTTGTGAAGGAAAGCCTTAGTCCATGTTCAGTTCCAATAATTTTGGTGCCTAAGAAAGATGGCACAAGGCGTATGTGCATGGATTGCAGAGCTATAAAAAAAGATCACAATAACGTATAGACATCGTATCCCTAGACTTGATGATATGTTTGACGAGTTGCACTGTGCTTGTTTGTTCTCCGAAATTAATCCAGAGAATAGATATTACCAAATTTCCATTGAAGAGACAGATGAGTGGTAAACAGATTTTAAAACTAAATTTGGTCTTTATGAGTGGTTGGGAATGCAATTTGGGTTAACTAATGCATTTAGCACTTTTATAAGGTTAATGAACCACGTTTTATGCGCTTTCATAGGCAAGTTTGTGGTTGTTAATTTTGATGATATACTAGTCTACAGCAGAAACTTGGATGATCATGCACAAGATTTGCATGTTGTTTTTAATGTTTTGAGAGAAAACAAGCTGTACGTTAATTTAAATAAGTGCACTTTTTACATGGAATCTATTATATTTCTAGGTCTTGTTGTGAGTGCACATTGGATTAGCGTTGATGAGAAAAAGGTGAAAGCAATTAAAGAGTGGCCAAAACCTAGGGATGCATATGCCGTGAGGAGTTTTCATGAATTCGCAAGCTTTTATAGGAGATTTGTGAGAGATTTTAGTTCCATAACAGCTTCTTTGAACGAACTTGTTAAAAAGAATGTATAGTTTAATTGGGCTGATTTACATGAACAAGCATTTAATACTTTGAAAAATAAGTTAACTAATGCACTATTGCTTATTTTACCTAATTTTGATAATTTTTTTGAAATTAAATGTGACGCGTTGGGAAAAGGTATTGGTGGTGTGGTGTTTTGATGCAAAATTCTAAGCTAATTGCTTAATTTTAGTGAGAAGCTTAGTGGAGCCACCTTGAACTACCCAACATGTGACAAGGATTTGTATGCTTTGGTGTGGACTTCGCAAACATTGTAGCATATCTGTGGCCCAAGGAATTCATCATCCATCCAAACTATGAAAGCGTGAAATTCTTGAAGTCACAAGGTAAGTTACATAAAAGACATGCTAAGTAGCCAGAATTCATTGAAACTTTTCCATATGTGATCAAATACAAGCAAGGAAAAGACAATATAGTGGTTGATGCATTACTAAGAAGGTATGCAATTTTAAACCCCTTACAAACTAAATTGCTTGGGTTTGAGTTCCTTAAGGAATTATATGTGAATGATTTTGATTGTGGCAAATATGGAATGCAAGCTCTAAATATGCATATGTCAATTTTTATAAATTTGATGGATATTTGTTCAAGAAAGATGAACTTTGTGTACCTAAATGTTCTATGCGTGAGATGCTTGTTAGAAAAACCCATGGAGGTGGATTAACCAGGAATTTTGGGATTAAAAAGACTTTAGATATCTTTAATGAACATTTTTATTAGCCTAACATGAAACACGAGATGTACCATAATAATCCTAATTCCTCCAAGAATAAAGAGAATGAAGAAGCTTCAAGCGTATGTGAGGGACATGAAGGAATTTGTAAGGGAAGATTCCTATGATGTGGAAGAGAGGATCAATGGAATTGAATGAATTTGGAGGAGCCAAGCTCGACACTAGTTCAAATTTGTTGAGGATACACCATATCCCCCAACTAGTGGTTCATCAACTGCTTATGCTCCACTCCATGCAACACCACCTGAAACAAGCAACAATAATCATTCCAAAAATAGATCCTTTGCTTTGGCGTCGATGATAACCTCGTGTAATGATGTCAAAAACCCCATCTCCTTGTACAACAAGCATGAAACATGATTGTGATATTTGTACGGAGCGACCACATCCACTGGCGGACATGGACTCTCATTGAACAACTGATTGCTCGATTCTTGAAACGAGTTTTTGATAGAAATCAGCATGTAACAACTCGCAAAGATCCATTACAAGGCATAGAAGGTTCAATGACAAGGGCAAATGGCAAACGCATGAAGCATTACCAAGCCTAGTGATAGAAATTCATGATAAAGAGGTTATTTGCTGCGAAAAAAAATACTTTGTCAAGGCTAATCACACTTTTACATGTTGAAGAGAATGACCAAGGCCAAGATCATTAGAGATGTGACATCATTTGTATTTGCTATGATGAGCTACATAATTATTATGGGGGTTTATTTTAATTTCTTGGAATTGAGATTTTTATCATTACTTGGAGTTCAAGTTACGTCCAAAATTATGTCTTATATGGGTAGCTAGAAATATAAAAAATATATCTTTAATGATCTCTTTCATTAGCAGATTCAAAAGATCCCTTTAATTTTAGTAAGTGAAGGTTTTCAGCAGTTTTAGAGGTTTTCTTATGTTTTTAGCAAGTACAGACTCTTTGAAGACTTTTAGCAATTTAGGAGAATTTTCTTGTTTCTATTTTAGTGTAAATGAGAGTCTATAAATACATCTCTAATTTATGTAATAACACATCACATATTTGAATGAGAAATCTTTTTGAGTGTTTCTTCATTAAAGACTTATCTTTGTTTTTTAATCTAAAACTTTTATAATTTTATCAAGGCAACTTGTGGCAATTAACCTTATAACTTTGCTTCTAATTAACAAGTTAGGTGAGGGTCAAGTTTCTTTGTTTGTTGAAAGACGATCTTTGGGTTTTTCTTTCGCATTGCTCTCAGGTCTTAGGTCTATTTACCTAAGGTTCACATCAGTTGTCACACATCTGGTGGAACTTGTACACGTTCTTCTCTCTTATGTATTGTTATTGATGAACCAAAAAGGTTTTCACCTAGAAAAGGTTTTGGCAATCTGTCTACTCCCCATCTTCTTCACTTGTGACCAACAAATGTGCATGACAAATGGATTGAATCGAGAGGCTTTGTAGCTTTGTTCTATCTCTAATCTAACTGTCTTGCTCAAGAATCGCAACATGTAAGGGTGACAGCAACTCCTTCGTGAATGGTGAATGCTTCGCAACACAAATTGTGCAATCTATTGTTTCACTCACCTCTCCACACTTGACCCTAGCTTCATGTAGATATGACCATTTGGATCGATAGAACCTGTTGTCAACTATAGCCTTTGAATCATCAATATTGGTGATCAAGTTCACGACTATTTGAATCATAGCAGTCTCTTGGATTGAGTTCTCGAAACCAGATTTATTTCTGGAATCTGTCAAGATTATCTTGACATCCTTGATCTTCAAATGATCATATCCATTGATGTGATCCCCTGAGATGGTTTGAACGCAATCAAGCTACTCCACTCGATTCTCTGCCTTTGATTTTCCAGTTGAGAGTGCCTGAGATATTGAGTGAAGAGATTGTCGCATTTCTTCCATGAATAGTTTGCACTTTAACCATATTTTGAGCCATCATCTGCAGTGTTTGATTCAATTGCAGCAGCCACAGCTCCTTCTTGATCTCTTTCACATATTTCTCCAAATTATCAAGGCGAGCATCCATTGTCGAATAAGTCATGTGGATGGAAATAGCTCTGATAACAATTTGATAGGAACCCAAATTGATAAATCATAACATTATTAAGAAATGCAATGCAACAGTAACCAAGAACAATAACTAGCCAATTCTAAAGAATTAGCTTCTTCAAATAGAACTCTTTCACTAAACGAATTCATAATCCAAAAACCACTATTGAATATTGTTTATACTAATATTATAACTAACTTAGATATTATTAACTAACCACTATAGTTAGAGCTTATCAGTTATTTATTTAAAAAAGACATTTTAAGCGCTTCAAGAAGCACAAAATTTTAAAAAGACAAACCCCCCCCCCCCCCTCCCCCTCCCCAACACCCAAACCACTGTTTAGACGTTGAGGGGAGCTTGGCGAGTAGGCAACACGTTGACAACATTGGTCCCTATTAGTCAATATTTGCTCTTTCAAACCAACGCATGTTTATGTCGACCACCTTTTGAATGTGTGAATTTGTAATTTTGCCTTTCAATGTCACACCCTACATCCATTCTAAAATTCACATTTTTTTGCCTAGACTTAACTATTCTCAGTGTATCTCAAACATTCTCAGTGTATCTCAAACACTTTATCCCAAATAAGGATAAAGTGTTTGGCTGGTTGGTTCTTTCTAATCGGCTATGCACCCAAGAACTACTACAAAGAAGACTTCCAAACCACTATTTGTTTCCTCAGATGGCCACCTATGCATGTTCGACAATGAGACGGTTGAGCACTTATTCTTTAGATGTCATTTAGCTTGTTTGATTTGGAAGAAATGGGAAGGCTTAATTCCTAAAGAATGTGTCTCTCCCATGAGCTTTGAGAACTGCATTCCATTTAATCACCACACAGGAGCAAGTCAAAGGGTCACAGACACAGGCTCCATTATTTCTGTTGCAGTTTTGTGGACCTTATGCCAAGGGAAAATTGATTGAAACTTCTATAACAAACCTCAAACCACCTTAAGATGTTTGGGAGGCCTCCATCATATCAGCAGCCACTTGGATCAGCTCATCTACATCAGGACTGGGTTATTCTTTCATGAACAGTTATAGGAATTCGGAGAATTAGATGCACTTGTCCTTTGGCTGATGTTAGGAGCTCCCTATTGGTCCTGTTGAGCATTTCTTCCTCTTTGCTCATTGTTTTATTTTTTTATACTTATCTATCAATTAAGTTATTTTGTCTCTTCTAAGCAAAAATAAAATAAAATAAAATTTTTCTTTTAACATTAATAGAGTATGTCAATCATATAGTATTCTAAAGGCTACAGTGCGCCACTTTACCTAACTTTCATCATTCATATATATGACTGGAATTATCTAATATTCTCTTTCATTATGAATAATTGAACCTAAATACCTATCTCACTCGTTCATAGCTCTTGACTTCCAAATTTCATCATTCTTCCAATAGTTCTCACACATTCAATAAAAAAATTATATTTTAGGTATTCAGATTCGATCCACTTGATTAATTACAAATTCTTCAGCTTCAACATTTTCTCTTTGCACTCCTAATTTAGAATTAACAAATCCAAATCTGAGATTCAATGTAGTCAAACAGAATTTATTCGTAATACTGGAGTTCCAATGTGGAAAGATTGCTTAGAGAAGCGTCAATCAACACCTGAATTAAGCATTAGAGTTTTATTAACGACTTACCTACTGAAATTTAATGAAGTAATATTCATCTTCCCTTTTCATGGGAAAATATTAAGATTCTCGAGAAGAAAGCAGATGAGAACTCACCTCACCAACTGCAGCCGACGGTGTGGAATTAAAGAACTCTTTCAATGAAGCAAACCAATTAGGGGATCTGTCGGCGACAAACCTATGAAGCATAAGCAACAACAGAATGATCGGTGAGAGCAGAAATGAACGACAAAGAAGGAGAATGGAACTGCGATGAGATTAGTACCAGGGATGAAGGCCGAAGCAGGGGATTATGCAAGAAGGATTCTGCTCTCCCATCTGCTTCACCGCATGCCAATCTTTCTGCAAAATCTCCTATTTCAACAACCGCCACCACCATAAGTGAATATAAACACGGAAGATAATTTTAATTGCAAACCTCTGAAACTCCATTGACAGCGAAGTGAAGTACGCCGCGGTCGATGGTAGTTCGGATGAGCTGAGGAGCCGCATGGTAGATTCTTGGGTCTTGGAGGTGACAGTGGCTGTCGAACACCTTCATTTCTTCGCCTAGGCACTGGGACCTTCAAAGTCAACTCGATTCATTTGGGTAGCTTTACACTTTTTAAGGTAATATACATTTGAGGCCCGGTTCTTGGTACATCCAAAACAATAAAACAATTACTTAAATAATATTTTTATTATATATATATTAAAATAATGTGAATTACTAAAATATTAACAACTATCTCAAGCCGTTGCCCGTAGGATAGTGGTTAGGGCTTTCAAATTCCTCACATCCAACATATGTAGACATAAATATGGATGACATGCTAGCGGAATTTTTTTAAATAATATAAAATAAAGAAATTATTTTTAAAATACTCAACTTACCAAAATTATAGAAAATATATCCAACTTTTAATAGTATTTTGTCACATGTGTGTCCATTTGGCAATTTTCAATTTTTGTCATATTCACATATGAAGGCATTTTTATAAAAAAAATAAATAAATAAAAAGGTCTTCAAAATAAGATTTACACTAAAAGCGTCTTTTCAAAAAATGCATTCAATGTAAATGGCCTCATTTACCAAGTTTATAGGCAATCCGAGAGGGATTTTTTCACAGGATCACTTCCATCAAGTTCTAATTGCCTCCCATGAACACCCGGAAGCAACGAAATAATTTTCAAACCCCCATATCAAAATTTAGATGCGTTAAAGAGTTCTCGCCGAAGACTTGAAAAGAAGTGACATATTCAAATTTTGATTTGGGGGTCTAAAAATTATTTCGTCGCTTCTGAATGTTTGTGGGAGACAATTAGAACTTGCTGAAAGTGGTCCCGCGAAAAAACGCCTCTCAGATTGCTTGTGATGAGCAGAAATAAGTTTGACATTAAAGAGTTCTCACCAAAGACTTGGAAAAGAAGTGACGTATCCAAATTTTGATCTGGGGATCCGAAAATTATTTCATCACTTCTAGGTGTTCGTAGGAGGCAATTATAACTTGTTGGAAGTGGTCCCGCGAGAAAACCCCTCTCAGATTGCCTACAGTGAGCAGAACAGGTTTGATTTTAAAGAGTTCTCACCGAAGACTAAAAAAAAATTTACGCATCCAAATTTTGATTTGGGGGTCCAAAAATTATTTTATCACTGTTGGGTGTTCATAAGGCAATTAGAACTTGTTGGAAGTAGTCCTACAAGAAAACCCTCTCGGATTGCCCGCAAACTTGGTAAATGAGGTCATTTACACTGAAGGCGTCTTTTGTAAGTCTCATTTTGAAGACATTTTTGTGAAAACACCTTCATACGTAGACATGACAAAAATCGAGAATTGTCAGGTGGACACACATATGGAAAAACACTATTGAAAGTTGGGTATATTTTATATAATTTTGGTGAATTGGATATTTTTAAAATAATTTACTTATTTTATATTATTTAGAAAAAAGTCTCCTGCTAACATTCGCTAATTTGCACATCGTTAGGCTAGATGGTACAATTAGAATCTTTTGACCTTTCAAATTCTCTAATCTGGCCATGGGATGCCCTCTTAGGGATCCGGGCAAGATGATCATGCAATCAAGATTAGCCATCCTTACCTACAAATGGTAGTGACATTTCCAAGGTTCTTTTACCTATTTCCAACACTAAATTCTCATTTCTTGAGCTTGGTTTTTTACGAGGTTGGTTTTTTTCAAATTTTCTTCTTTTTTCTCTCTTCTTTTCCTTCACAATCAAATGTTTAGGTTCATGGATAATTCCATAGAGTCCAGTAGTAACACTCTTGTCCAATATCAAGGCCAAAGTGCATTGGAATAGGTTTGAAAGCCTTCTTCTTGTCTTGTTAGGGTTCTTAACCTCATTCCACCTTCGACCTTTATTAAGATCGATTCAGATGAGACTGCGAGTGGCAAAGAGCTCAGGATGGGGTCATTCATACTTAGCTTGTTGCTTCAATAGGATAAATGAGGCAAGCTTAGTGGAGGGACTAAACACCTTAGGCCATGTACTAAATGATGCCGACCAAACAACGCAAACCTTATGGACAAGCTAAGGAGGAAGATAAAGAAGTGGTTGACAACTCATAAGAAATGAAGTTCAAAAGCGCCCTATATCAATCCGAGGTGAAGGAAGAAGAGCATTTTAGTATCCCAAACTTTGTTATTATTCAAGTTTTGAGGCAGGAAGATTGTCCGACTTGTCGTCTCAAAGGGTAGGTGGCATTTTATACTGACCTCTTCAAATATGGATAGGGATTCCCTTCGCCTTGGCCCGTATGTCGAATTTTGCAAGGGTTGAAGCTGGCCCATGCTCAGGTTAACCTTAAAGTATGGAAGGCCTTCATTAAGGAGCTTGTTTTGCGGTTAAAACAATGTTGGGTTGAGTTTTCCTTCAAAGATTTTGCATTGCCTTACCACCTAAAGCTCTACTCCAGTTGTCTAAGCTAGTGCTAAGTCCAAAACAAGGGTTACCTGAGGGAGCTCCCCCTAATCACCAACAACCCTACTTCCAATAAATGGTGGAAATGTTCATAGTTCTTGGTGTTTTGGGACTAGGAAGAGTAGGATGAGATGACCCCACCCATGTACTTTAGAATATTTTGTCGATTAAGAATACGTGTGGTTAATCACTTCAATTGTTTTGTGGAGTTGTACAAGAATCCCTAGCTTATAAGACAAAGACTGAGTTAATTGACCTATTCAAGTTGGTCAAAGTTTGTAGCTAATCCTTTGAGTCTAAGGATTGGCAGTACAACCTTACACCTCTTCAACTTTGTCGAGCAGGTGTGACACCTAACTTAGCCATTTTTTCATGTCTATCCTCTTTCTTTTGCTTCTTTTTGCTTGCATGCAATTATTCTGACAATTTGAGTTGTTGCAAGCTTTCCTCACCCCGAGAGAACATCTTCCAACAGTTCTAGCATGTTTGAGAAGAACAACAAAAGAGCCTTCAACATCCAAAGGTTCAAGGACCAAACTCCATCTTCCTCTTGCTCCTCTTAGCCCCCTACTTGGACAAAGTAGACTAGCTTGACCAAGAAGCAGCCTAGTTGACCTCTTCTCCTGACAAGGGGTTTTGATGGCAAAGCACGATGCAAGGGACCCTTCATCTAACCCTAAACTGGGAAAGATTCTTATAGACATGTGTCCTTTAAATGGGCAGGCTTTAAACCTTCAGGGTTACTAGATCACCCTCTCAACAAAGGAGACTTAGGTCAGCATGGATGCCACAATCTCACCAACATCACCTCAACCTTCATGCGTGTTGTGAAAGTGAGTTTCTCTCTTTTCTTTTCTTTTCTTTTCTTTTCTTTTTTTTCTTTTCTTTTTTATTTTTGCGAATTTTATGATCAGTTTAGCTTACTCAAAGGTGTAACCTTCTTTTCTTATTGTGTTTTTAGGCGGCCTATCATTCCTTTCTGACCTACTAAATTATAATAGCTTGGCCAAGACTTTTTTGGTCGAGCGTGAAAAGGTGAAGGACAAGCTCAAGTGGTGCAAGGAGTTGGCCAAGCCTAATTCTAGTATGGTAATCATCGCTTTGGAGTTGAAGGATGCCAAAGAGCACATGGCCTTCCTATAGACCGAGCTTGAGCTAGTTGAACCCATGCTATAAAAGGCTTCAAGGCATCTGCCAAGATAGAGGTTATCCACATAAAGGAGTACAAGCAAGGTTAAATAGACATGAGTTTATACTTTATTTGTTACTTTGAAGGGCAGGTCAACCTTAATGCCTTCGATTTTCATATGGTTGGCCAAGAAATGGCTAGTAGAACTCTCATTTCTTTTTTTTTTTGTATTTTTTATGGTATTTTTGTTATTCTTATGTCATTTACCCTTGTTTGTAATGAAAAAATGTACCCCTCTACCAATGAATGAAAATTCTCATTTTTCAAGTCATCATGTCTTCTTTTTTCATGTGTTTTCATCTTGATTTACTTTTTCTTTGTAAAATCAAGACAGAACATAAGGTTCATGGGACTTTGGCTACATTTGGCCTGAGGAGAGTTGAATATAATTTGCCTCATTGAACAAGTTGAGCAAGGTTAATCTCATTTCTTATTCTTAAAGAAATTTTGGTTGTTTGACATGGTTGACCTTAGCTTGAGTCAAAAGTTTGTGATCTTGGGTGGCATTTCAACCAAAGACCCTTTCTTGTTAAGTCCAAGTAAAAACTCTTGGACTTAAGGCTAAGCAAGGGCTTCTTGACTAAGGTAAGTTTTTGACCACAAGCTTGGTTGAAAACAAGTCCAACTAGAGTTTAAGGACTTAAAAACATGTTTGACCACAGGCTTGGTTGTCCTTAAGCTCAAGCAAAGGCTTGTGGACTTAGAAATTCTTTTGGTCATCCTTAAGTTTGAGAGACTAAGGACTGATCTTTGAATAGGAGAAAGAATGGACCCGTAGGATCCCAAATGAATCGGCTTATTCAAAACTAGGGAAAGTATAAAGAAAAAACAATTCTTTTATATTATTTTAATATTAGTTAGTGATCTTAGCTTGGTGAGTCGTTTCTTCTGTGATGACTCATGGACTTAAGAAATATTTGACTATAGATTGGTCATCCTTAAGTCCAAGTAGGGGCTCACAGACTTAGGAAAACTTTGATTATAGGCCTAGTCATCTTTAAGTTTCAGGATGGGTTCATGGACTTTAGAAAAATTTGACCATAGGCCCAATCATTCTTAAGTATGAGTAGACACGTTCGAACCTGGCCTAACTAATGATATTTGTTTCATGAATTTTGTATTATTTGTCCACCTACTCTGCTTGCCTCATGGTTCAAATTCCCATTATATTTTTGCTCAATTTAGTCTTTAATACAGTAAATCGGTTAAGTAATGGTTGAACATTGTTACCCCCTAAGCTTGTGCCCCTAGGCTTGCGAAGGTGTAGGATTGATACACCTCAAGATTAGTAGTGATGGGATTTTAATCATGATTGTCGATCAATTTGGGATTCACAAATTTGGCATTGTTTAATGATCATTTAGTAATTGTTTGATTACTCACCTTCGAACCCTTCGTTGATGCCTGGGATTCAAGCCCAAAAATCATGTCGTTGAGAAGTGTGGTGATTCCTATAAATACCACCACTTAAGCATTTTTCTCCAAATTTGAATCAAACAAATTCTTGTGCTCCCCTATTCGTTTTCTCCCAAGATGAATTTTTCCCTTCTTTGTTCCTCTTTGCTTGGGGTCCTGGCTCAATCTTCAGGGAGTAAATCTAAGGCTAAGATCGAGCTGACACCTTTCCAAGAGATCATCAATAGTGAATATAGCTATTAAACTCATCGCCTTGAGAATAACAACTAAAAGGGGTCATTGAGATTCTTTACACCTCGTATCCTCAGCTTAGTGATCAAGGGTTGCGTTTGGGTATGTGCACGGTAGGGAGATTACTTTACTACCTTCATGGAGAGTATGGAGGTAATTTTTGGTCAATTTGCTCATGTGTAACCTCATCCGTCTTTTTGGCCCAACTTTACTTTTCCTTTTGTGGGCCACCTACCAATCTTTCTTGCCTTTGAAAAGTAGACGAGATCCCTAACTCCCTTTGAGGTGAGAAAGACAAGCTTGATAAGGAAATGGCTAGTGTCTTTGTGGAGGATGTTGCTTCCATCGAGGTTGTCTATCAAGCACGGTATTTGCTAGGAGAATGATGCTTCTTGCTAAGGCTCAATGCATCAATGGTAAGCAAGAGAAGCACGATAAGAACAAGACTAATGTCCCCCAAGGAAGATGCGACCACTAGTAAGGCCACTAACTAGGTGTGATAGTTTGTTAGGGCCATGCATCAGCTATGGAAGTTAAGGAGTGATGCATCTGAGCTAAAGGTGTTGAGCTCTTCTCTTTAGTCTAAAATCTTGGTTTTTGAGCTACACAGGGCTAAGAAATTTAAGTCATTTGAGGTGCTCTCTCCTTTACTTCAGGAAGTGTAACACTCCGTATTTTAAGTAGAGACGTAAATTAATTTAAATAGAAATAAATGAGTATAAATACACGTATTTGTACGGATTACGTATGTACGTACGTGTTAATTATGCAATTGTATTAAAAATACACATTAAGTATATAAATTAATTAAATTAAATAAATGTATAAGAATTAATTAAATTAAATTAAATATATGGTGGGAATGGGTTATTACCATATTTATTTATATCTATATATCGATATAGGTATAAAGAATCCATTAATAACCATTAATGGACCTTCATGTAGCAATAACCCATTTAAAGCTAATTTGGTAAATGGACAAACTATATATATACCTTGGTACGGTGGTGGAAAAAAAAACAACAACAACAAATAAACAAAGAACAAAGTTTAAACTATAATGCTTATGAAGATGATGGCACGTGAGTTAAAAAAAAAAAACCAAAAGCTAAGGTGGGTAATTAATGCACTCATAAAATGTGGTGCCTTAAATTGATTAATATGGAAGTGGCGGTTTTGGGTGGTAATAGGCACGTGAAACGGGGGTGCATATTATATAAATGGAGACATTTTATTTGGTTTCTTCACCTTCCAGAGAGGATTGAGAAAACATCCGCAGAGTACGAACTGAACAAAAGGGAGAACAGGGAAACGGAAACGCTCGTTTTCTCGTCAGATTCGTCACGTAGGTAAGCTATCTTTCTTAATTCTTGTTATAAAAAGGCTATTTAAGCTGAGTACTACAATTCTATCGGTGTAATTTTTAGTAAAATTGGTATTTTATAGCTGTAACAAAAAATGGAGTATTTTTCTACAGTGAGTAAAACTCAACAAAAATTATACCAAAACACTCATGACGATAAGTAGATCCTAGATATGTGGTTAAATTTTGTTCGTTTATCCTGTAAATTTTAAAATAAATACCCAAAGTTTATAATCTTTGGATAGGCTTTTGGGTATGTTAAGCCCAAATAAAACTTTGATTTAAACCTACAGAAAGGTAGAGAATGAAAATACGGACCCATTGATACCAAAATTATGAATTTTGGATATCAATTGGAATTTTGGCGAACGATTGAGTAATGGGGTTTTTAAGAAAAAAAAATATAAAAAATTATGAAAAATATGATTTAAAATGCCTATTTAAGTTATTTTCTGCCGTAAAAATATTTTATAAGAGCAGAAAATTAGTTTTATGATTATTGAAATTATTCGAGTGAATGCGCATC